>CABFPE010000632.1:15740-68488 GCA_900660155.1 Hofstenia miamia | reverse complement strand
TAAACACTGGTTTGAGAAATATTTTTCCAAACAAACAATATGTGATAATAGTTGAAAATATAAAAATTAATTTTTTAAAAATTATTTATCATTTATTATTAAATGATTACAATATAGCAAATATTAAATACATTGACATCAAAATTGCTATTTTTTGACAATGATGAGTAGAATGAATTTGCTTGTATAGTTTTTATTCAAATGGCAAAAACTTTACCAAAATTATGCATTCATTTGATTCAATTACTTTTGTGTTTCATATCAAATACAGAAATATTTATCATTCTCTCTGTAGTTTTCTATTTGGGTAGTTGGTTGTGAGTCATGGCATCATGTAAGAAATCTAATGTTTTTTTTAGCTTTGTGGGAGCACATTCAATAGCATCTATTATATTAAAGAACTATTAATTTTGGTGGATGACAAAATATACATTATTACAGTGCATCAATCATAGAAGGATTTTGATTGTTTACCCAGACATATACAGAAAGCTTTCAATTGGTTTCAATGTAACTTTCATCATATAGCATTTACAGAAGGAAACCTAACAAATGAACAAATGATTACTTTTATCAATTCACTAAATTTGTCCAATAGAAAAGAAACTGTGTTTTGGGCATGTGATAGAATGAACTGTGAGTTTTTAATTCGGTTAATCTCTCAACCTGTGGAAAATTTACTTGATTATGGTTATCAATACCTGAAGAATATAGAGAAATCTATAGACTGTATAAAAGACTATTTTAAATTTGTATGTTGAATGAGCACTTCAAAAGGTAATTTATCATCATCATTTGCTAATAATCATTGTAAATTTAAGAAATTTATTTTAAAACCATTATAACTAATAATTAATTGTTTTTACTAGTATTATTTTTTATAAACTGTGTATGTAGAAGAAAACAATAATATATTTTTATCTTACTAAATTCTAATACAATAGAATTTACATTATTGCCACTGTTTGTGATTTCCATGTCATCATTGTAAAAAAGTTTTTTTTACAAGAGTCTTGTAATTCTCGCCCAGTGCATTGACATACCACTTGGGAAGGAAGTAGTAAAAACCATTGTCAAGTCTTATCTTTACCAAGATACCATATCTCGTGTTCAGCTGAACAGTGTCCTTGATTGTTAGCCATAGTTTTTTTTGTAGTTTGCCAGCCAGATGCATATTTGAAAAATACAGGTTGGTGGTTGGGAATTAACATCATTTAAGCAATGTAAAACATGGTCATCCTCACTTGTGTTGGGGAAGACAATCACATTATTATTGACTACAGGGCATCTTCATTTGTGTTGAGTCTTGTGTTTTTCTTTTCACAGGTGGTGGGGGGCATCATCTCCTGTGTTAGTGGGTTATAGCCATGCAATGGTGGTGGGGTTCTGCATAGATCATCAATTAGACTACTCAATGAGCCAGATGCTAGCATTTCAACAGACATTGCCAAAAATGAGAGATGAAATTGTGTAGAAGAAAAATAATGATTTTATCTGATGAAATGAGGTGAATATATAGATTGACCAGCCAATGGAAATACATTGAACCTATGAAAATTAGTTATTGGTTGAAAAATGTGTTAATAAGGAATTTTGACAAAAGCAAAATGCAGTTTTTTTAAGGTTCCCAAAAAACGAGATAAGCAATGTATGTGTAAGCTTTTTGAAATTATGGAAAACATGATAAGCATGGTTTGTCATTGTCTTGTGTAGTTTTTACATGTAATGGAAAATTAGTCTATTATATGTGTATCTGACAAAGTGTTGTAAAGTTAGCCAACAATAGAAAATCACAAATGTGATGTAATGTATGCAAGTGAGTGTAATGTGTTATGACAAGGTATATATTAACAAAATGTAATGTATGCAACCAATTGTGATATTACTGTGAAGTTAGTCATTATACCAAACCAGTGTAAACTAAATTGTTGGCCCCACCACCACAAAATCAATTAAAAAACTGAGATGAATCAACTAGCACCTGTCAGAAATCCATTACCACCTGTCAAATAACTGGTGACTCACTAATTAAATCATCTTCACCAATATTCATGGTCTGTCATGTGACATGTGATCTCCTTCACTCAGCCATTACTACTGTGTATAATTTAGTTTAAAATGGAAATTTTAAAATATGTACTCAATTAAATGTGAAATATTATAATATGCATAGGTTATCAAACAATTATATGTCAACATACCTTGTTATTTTGTGTGTAGATGTTTTTGAAACCAAAAAGTATTGTCTTCAATCTTTGACCTATCACCAATTTGTATCATTCTTTATCATTATATAGTGATAAACATGTCTTTTTGAAAGTGAAACCGTCTTAAATCAACTTGAAACATGGTTTAAACTTTACCTACTTCATTGAAAAAACTGTGTATGACATGTAAACTTAAACAAAAAGGTGAAAACATTTCACTGATTCCATAGCAGTCTGCTAAAATTAATAGTAGTGAATGCTATTGTAAATCACATAGTTCATGTACTCTGAAATGAAATAAGAAACTACATGGCTCAATGTAAAGGTGGATGAATCTTCATACTTAATAGTTTGCATTAATCATTAACAAGGCGTTTCATGAAACAATTTGAATTTGAGAGCTAGAAACCACTAAGAAATTTTGTAAAATGCATACAAAGAAATAATGTATCCCCCTGACAAAACAAAAATCAGTGCATAATTTATAGTTTCTCACTTGGTTGTTAGTTAAAAAATTGTAAGTGCATGAACCAACTTATACAATAAATATTTTGTATTAATTGAAAGTAAGACTTTTTACAAAGAATTCAAGTTCTAAAACACATATTTGGTTATATACATAATACAGTTTCTACTAATTTACTCTCCTCAGTTATAAATCATGTGATTTTATTCATTTCGGACAGTTCTGTCTATATATTCATTGTAAATTGCTAGATAAATTCATTATTTTTCCTCTAAAAACTCAGCATACAAGTGCAATGTCTATTGAAACACTAACTACTGGATCCCTTGGCAATCTTATCAATGAGTTATGCACTGTCTCTTCTCAAAGCTAAAACCCTCTAATGCAAGAACCAATCCCACCCCCAACACCTATTAAAATAAAGAATTGCCACCAGCAAAAGAAAAGATTCCAATCAATTAATGATAAAAGTTCTATAACACATGATAACACCAATAATGTTTTACAGTGTTTAAACAATGTTAATTCACAGTGTGCATTTGCAAGAGCATGTTTGGCTAGCAATTTACCAAAGAAAGTTTGGCTTACAATCACAGATGCAGTACAGCAAAAACAAAATTCGGATGTGTATTAAAAGTTAAACTCAAGAACAGATTTGACTATTTATTACCCAAATGCTATGGAGATGTAATTTGCGAGAATTACAAACACTTGATAGGCAAAAAACTTTTTTGAGAAGATGATTTAGTATTTATGCAAGCCAAAAGAAAGCATATCATATTACAGTTTTGTAAATAATTAATTTTTTGAAAAGAATAAATACCATTTCATAATTGTTTTTCCATTATTTCTACATGTAACATCAAATGCATGATTTTTTTTAAAAAAATAGAGAAATAATATTTTCCATATAGTTCATTTACATAAATTACATGCTTTTTGTTTGATAACCTAATATTTTGTTTAATCATATATAGTTTAAATTTTTCTATTTGTGTGTATATCACATGTCTGTATTTTTTGCATGTGTTTAATAAAATATTTACAAAAAATTTATTTGTTTCAAATGGTGAATGCATTACAGGGTTTACAAATTTAACAAATGGAGATGATATCTATGGAAAAAATTTCAACTTATATATTTTTAAAAACAAACACAGAGTTTCAAATAATTCACATTTCTTTCTAATGTTATATATTAAATTAATTCTTTTATTGTCCATCCCTCAAGTGCTTTATTACCACTTTAGTAAAGAAAGAGAGAGAGAGAGAATTATTAATCATACGTCTATTAGTATTCTAACCAAACTCTTGACATATTTCATACCTTTGTGCACAAACCCTCTGTGTTTTCTACAAATATTGTATAGGCAGAATTAAATATTTTAGCGAGTGGGAACAAGAGGCAAAGGCATTTCATAGATAATTGTTGAGTCATCTATCACACAAGGAGAGGGGGAGTGTTTTTTACTTGTAGAGAATTAATACTTTTTGCAATGCATAATAAATAGCTGGAAATTGTTCTCTAATTTACTTAACACGTCAAAAGGCTTGAGAAACCATGAATGGATGGATTCAACTGAATTTAATTGAAATGCTAAAATCATGATTGCATGGGAATTAAAGTTGGATGCAAATTGACTTGACACTTCAGAGATTGAAGGCACCCCCAGTTTGATGTTGCTTTAACACCAATGTAAGTGAGTTTGGTAACAACTTCAACCACAAAAGAATATATCAGATGGGTAAGCTATGTATACATTTTCAATATTTTATCCTATATATTCAAATTTGTAATATTTTTACACCTTTTTTTTTGTTTTAAACAATGTTTTGCATTAGTGTTTTATTTGGTAAAATACATTGATGGTTTTAAGCTTATTACATTGTACGTGTTTGTAATAATTCATTTCCCAGAATATGTCTATAAACATTTTTGTATTTCCTCTTCCAGTGTTTTTGCACTTCCTCTTTCAGCATATATGTTTTTGGGATGAATGATGTTATGTATTAATGGTTTTATGTGTCTATCTCTATTTCCTTTGTACATGTTTTTCCTTTTTAAATTAGTTTCAATGCATTAATGTTTTATCAAGTATTGTGTATAATCAAATTTGTTTAATTTATTGCAATTGAGTGAATGGAATTATTTAATTATAATGATTTTTAACTGTCAACTGTATTCTCTCATGAAAGAAGAAGGGTGGACGCATTTCTCTCAGATAGTGTATTAATAGCTTTTCAAATGGACATGGTTTGGAGTAAAAACATGTGATTGTATGAAACCAGATGAGGGGAATAAAAATTGAGAGAGTGTATAGCAAATTTTCACATTGATGGTTTATCTGGTTATATACGTTTTTGGTTTACAAATCTATTTACATTTAGGTTTTGTTTTTCCAATGCACACACTTTTTGATTAAAACTAAAATATGAATGGTATTTAACACTTAAATTGTTTTTAATCACCTTTGTTTAACATTCAACGACTGAATGGAAATATTTGTACATAATAGTTTTAGTTAATTGCTTTTGTTGATGAAATATTTTCACTTCCCAATTTTATTTGGTTAAACTCTGATGAAATATTTAAAACTTAAATTGTTTTTAATTGCTTTTGTTTAACCTGTAACTGACTGAATGGAAATATTTGCACATAATAGTTTTTAGATAACCGTTTTTGTTTCATTGCTACAATTGACTTACTAGAATTATTATGACATAATAATTTATTTAACTAATATTGCGAATTACAAACTTAATTTGATTGTAGATGTTTGCTATTGAATTTAATGCATTTCCTGCTACATGGATTTTCAAGTTTATATGTTTAGAACAAGAGCAGCACATATCATGGAATTGTGAGAATTTGGCAATACAAAACAATGGAAAAGTGGAACATTGTGTGATGCATACAATCACGTAATGAAGGCTTATAAACCAAGTAATATTGAACAATGGTGTGTAAGTCTAGAAAAGCTGTGAAATTCGGAAAACCCATGTACAATGTACGCAGCCATATAACATTATAAAAAGCAAGTAAGAGTGAAAAAACATGGAAAAGTCAATTAATGTATATCAGTCTATAAACATGCACAAAAAGTGAACAATGTGGAAAAGTCAATAAAAGATGAATCAGTCAGTAAGTTGTGCAACCTGAAAAAAATCATGCAAACCAAAAAGAGGTGTAAAGAAAAGATTACCGTGTAAAAACTAATATATTAATATTGTATATTTAATGTTTGTGTATAAATTATATTAATAAAATTTTTGCATGCATAATTTAGGTAGCAAATTTCAGTTTAATTCATAATCCATGTTTTACTCTTTCTGAAAAATGTAGGTTGGTTTTATTATGTATTACGCATGGAATGAAATATTTCCCAGCAAAACAAATTAAAAAAGGGAATTTTACAATGGAAAAATAGGGTATCTCTTGAAAATGATATTGTAGTCTTTGCATGTTTGTGTTTTATACAAAAAACATGGAAAATAGTCATTAGCATGATATTACAAAATGCTATGTAAAAAACATGATACAATAAACGTGTTAATAGGGTATATTTACAAAAACGAAATGCGGTTTTTGAAAGTTCCCAAAATACAATGTAAACATTGTATGTGTAAGCTTTTTGAAATTATGGAAAACATGATAAGCATTATAGTGGTTTGACATTGCATTGTGTAGTCTTTACATGTAATGGAAAATTAGTCTGTAATATTAACAGATGTGTATATATGTGTATCCAACAAAGTGTTGTAAAATTAGCCAACAATACATAATCACAAATGCAATGTAATGTATGCAAATGTGTGCAATGTGTGATATAGCTGTGTATATTAACAAAATGCAATGTAATGTATGCAAACAAGTGTAATGTGTGATATACCCATGTATATTAACAAACAATGAAATTAGTCATTATATCAAAACAGTGTAAACTAAATTGGCCCCAACATGTAAATGAATCACCATGAAAATCAATTAAAAAACTGAGATGAATCAATTAGCACCTGTCAGAAATACATTAGCGCCTGTCAAAAAATACATTAGTGCCTGTTCAATAGACTTTAAGGTGAGAGCTTGGTCAACAATATTGTTAATCAATTTATGTGGATAGCCGATTTTTTTGAATATTTCACATAATTCAGTTATAGATTCAATCATGTTATTATAATTTGAAGAAATATTAATAATTCGATTTAATAAGCACATAATTGTGTTTATCTTTTACTTTGGGTCACGAAAAGATTGATAATATATAACGTGGTATTTGATGGCTTGTGATACATCTTTGTTTCATAGTGGTTGTTGGTTCAAAGGTTTTTGACACATCTAGAAAATTTAGATTGCGATTTTGTTCTTCTAATGTAAGTTGTGTTTCAGGCAGGCATCCATTTAAAAATTCCATAAAATTTACTACATTTTCTTTAACTTCAAACATAGCAAACTGGTTAACATTAAATTGAGCACAATAGTGTAACATGTGTCTGTAAAGCCTGGCACAATATAAACGGGTGTAGGTATGTCACATTGATGTAATATTCTATTTTTAGCAACTTGACGCGTAAGTTCGTCATGATAATATTGTATTTAAGCTGCTGCTACGTGTCACTTGTTTTTATCAATTGAATGGATCTCACGAATAAAATTGAGTTGCTGGAGTGCTACATTCACTGTGACAAGAGTGCTACTAATGTCTTACGTGAATTTAAACGTAGGCACAACATGATCAAAGATCCACTTTCCTCTGCTACTGTCCACAAACTAATGGAAAAATTCTATGAAACAAGCAGCCTTCATGATAAACCACCTTCAGGCAGGCCATCCCTGGAGTATGGTGATGTCGTTAAAGTTCAACAAACAATTGATTCGTCATCAGCAAGACATCTGTACGCTATTTATCCATTGAAACTGGCATTACAAAGACATTTTGTAGCATCATCCCAAAAGAATAGCTGCAACAAACAAAGGATTATCGTTGAACGATTATAGTGATTAAATATAATCAAAAATATGATTGTAAAATTTAGTTAATGATTCTATTCATTTTGTAAGATGCAACTAAGCTACAATATTGTGCAAATTAAGAGAAACTTGTTAGCCAATCAAGTAACATTTGACAAATTGCAATGAGCGAAATTACGCTTACGTATGAACAGTCATATTGGCAGAAGAATTATTTGAAATTCAAAATCTGCAGGTACTTTAGAAATTTTAAATAAATAGCTTTGAACTTAACTAGAAATTTGATGAACAATAAATTCTTTGGAGTTTATTTTATTTTCATTCTTCAATTATCTGGTTTGATTATTTAATAAAATGTGCAGCTAGGCCAGGTTGTGTCAAGTAGTGCCTGGATCCCTCAAGGGAACCATTTCGAGGGTCTTTGTGCCAGTCACCAAACCGCACTTATGTTACCGTTAGGAGTTTTTTGATTCTTGCCTAGTCTGACTATTGATCCAAACCTTGTAGGAAATAATAAAGGCTTGAAACGACTGGATAGTGGAACCCTAGAGTATTTAAAATGGGAAGAAGGACGTCCCAATGGGACACCCTGAAGTTTCGTAACCNGTTAGGAGTTTTTCGATTCTTGCCTAGTCTGACTATTGATCTATACATGTATGAAATAATTAATGCTTGAAACGACTGGATAGTCGAACCCTAGGAATATACATATTCTTAATAGTAGGAGACTCGACTATAATCGACCAAATAAGTGACCTTACATGTATCTTTATTAAATGTAAGTATAGGAAACTGCAATCTTATTAATTAAACTACAAAGCCAATAATTTTACGGTAATATCTACCTTAATATTATTTAAATGCAGTTAGTGTCAATGCCAGGTTGCTTTACTTAAACAAATCAACAAACACTTTACAAAAATTGAGTTTAAGTCAGTTACAACTTGACATGAGTGCATGCACTGAGCTAAAGTAAGGTACACATAATTAGTTCCAATTGAGCTGAGATGGTGCAGTGGATTCAGTCATCATTCATGAAGGAGGGGAACTGTGTTGTGGAGATCGGCTTCAGGCAGTAGCCCACAGAAGAACTGAAGAGGAAATGTCACACAGCTCCATCACCTAAACAGTGATAATCAATTTTCGATTAACTTAACTAGTTAACTAAAAATTAAAAGTTTGGCGATTCAATAACTTAGTAACTCCTCACCCGCACTTTACTGAGTGATAATTATCAACAATAATACATGGTGCAAATAGGCCAGGTGGAGGATGTTACAATCGTGCATAAAATAGCAAGATATTCTCTATGTATGTGGCCCTACAAACTTGCATTACATCAAAAATTAGAGGAAGGTGACAAAGAGAAGCAGCTTGAATTTACTCAGTGGTTAGACAAAAATGATGATCGACTTAACATGCTATGGAGTGATGAATCAAACTTCTCATTGAATGGTACAATCCATAGACACAACTGCCGCATCTGGGCTGAAAGTAATTCCCATGCTGGACAATCGCGCCCTCTCCACTCACCTCACATTACTGTCTGGATGGGATTCAGCAGTCAATATGGACTCGAACCATCTTCTTTGATGGCATGGTTAACGCTGAGAATTATCTGGCCATACTGAAGGATCAAGTCATTCCTCAACTTAAACAACATTGCTCGTTCAGGCGAAATATTTTTATGTAGGACAGTGCTCCACCTCATTTTATGACATTGGTGAGGACATTTTTAAATGATCAGTTTCCCAACGAGTCATTAGCAGGGGATGTGACACTCCATGGCCACCCAGAAGTCCTGATATTAATCCACTGGATTACTGGTTTTGGGGCTGGCTGAAGAGCAAAATTTATCATAATAATTCATCTGCGTCTATTGCTGAATTGAAACAGAGAAACACTGATATATGCAGAGAAATCACTCCACAGGAATTTGCAGGTGCCATTGCACATATTCGCGTCAGGCTAAGCTATTTAGTCAAAGTTGGTGGTAAAATATTCGCGGATAAATGCTCAGAAATTTCATTCTTTTGTTATATGATAATATTGTTTCAATATAGGCCATGTTTGAGTTAAAAATTTTCTTGAGTACCATTTAGTTATTAATCAATTTCGAATTTAAGTTATGCCAGACTTTACAGACACATGGTATATATATATATATATATATATATATTAGGGTGCATGTATGTTTTAGACGCATTTTTATACTGTGACCAATATTATTATTGTTAAATTTAGTACAAAATATAGCTTCTTCTCCTTCTATGCTAATGAAATGAACCGCTTTTTAAATAGTAGAATCAATTTCAAGAAAAAATTATTAGTTCAATTCTGAGTACAAACTGTACAAACTTTAATCTACATAGAAAAAAATCAAAATTTATGCCACTACTCTACAACTTCAGCATTCGTGATGGCATACATATTCCTATTAATTGATACGTGTTAGAACCTTCTTCATGTTGGTTGTTTATAAACTCTTTACATGTTTTTTGCAAAATAATCAGTGAAATCCTACTTACTATTCATCAAACTTGTCTGATTATATACAACACAAATGCTTAAAGATTTTCAATTATGTGTTATTCACTTGGAAAAACACAGTTTAGACATTGCATTAAATCAGGTTTGTCAGTAATCAATCACTCAGCCCTGCAGAAAACTTACTCGGGGTTAAAACTTTGAACAAAAATTTTCATAATGCCAAATCATACAAAATCAAAGTGGCTACCAAAAAATCAGCAAATCACTAGAATTATCAGACGCGTTAATTGATGGGTAAAAAATTTTCTTATTTTTAACTTTGTATTGTCATATATTGCAAAGCCGTGATTTCTAGACTTTAAATATTTATCTGTTGCAAAACCATGAACATAGTTATCTTATCACTCAATAATAGCCAATAGTATCCTACACACCCAGCACACACATATATTGTGGACATCAAATCAGACAATTCTGGAGATTATGATTCTGAAGATGGGGATGTTGAGATGCAGCCAGCTATCAATCTTGAAAGTGACTTATCATCTGCTGAGAGTGAATCCAATGCTGATGACGAACTACAAAGTGATGATGAAGATGTGAATCCTTCAGCTCCTATCAAATTAAAGAATGATACTATTTGAGCTAGGGATGGAACTACATGTACATGGCATTTCAGAGGAAGCAGCAACATAAAATGCTTCATACTACTAGTGGAATTCTAATTATTTCTCCTGGCTGGTGAATGATAGTCCATTGCCAGCATTTCATTTATTGATGAGTGTATGCTTCATCATATACTGAGATGTACAATAGCAGAAGTTCATCAGTCTCCTGGACAATAAATGGACACTAATTCTGGATGAATTGTACAAATTTATCAGTTTGGTAATTGCTCACAGAGTATTGGGTTCATGGAATTTTCCAATATTGAGCTTGTGGAATGAGACTGTGTGTTGACCTGAAGTCATTTTCTTGGAAACAATTTTTGGAAATAATTAACTCTATAGTATTAAAGTTTTTGTAGAAATTAAACAAAGATCTTAACTCATAGAGGACCAATGCAAAAAGAATAAAATGTTGCTCAACAAAGTTCTCTTTATAAAGAGGAGTGATTTCAGAAGCCAATAACTCAAAACATAAGCCTGAAATAGTATTGTACTAAGATATGAATAAAGTTGGTGTAAGTCTTTGTGTAAAAATGATGTGTCTGTATTCCATGAAACAGTAAGCATAAAGTGGTTCATGAATTCTTTCTATAAAGTCATCAATCATGCCTTGATAAGCAGCTGGATAATCTACCTAAACTTTTGCAACTCCTCAATCTCCAGAAGGTAATTTATTAAAAAAAGTCTGTGGAGAACTCACAGACTATCATCCAAATGAAACTTGCTGCAATTCTTATCGTCAAAGAAAGTGAACCTGCAACTAAAAATGTGTGACATTCTCAACTGGTCACTGCAACAAAAAATCATAGTTTAAACAGACGCTGTCATTGTTAATGTATAAAGCCACTTTGTGATGAGTGTGCCATCAAAAAATATCCAACATGTTAAATTTAACAATATTCTTTGTTTTTACATGACTTAACCTCGTCAGACTTTTTTCTCAAAAATACGTTTTGTAAACTGTTTCAGCTATCCTTACAACTTTATGAATAATTATTTTTGTCATTGGGGTTCTGGCTGTCCTCTAGAGAGGACAACTGGGACTAAAGTAGTATATCTGACCCAAATATTTAAAAAATAATCCTTCTTTGGAAATTTTTTTAAATGCTGTCACATCATACAAAAATAATAAACAGCTATCCAAATTACTTTTCTCAAAATAGTACATGGTAACTTAGTGATAAACATGAAATTTAGCAAAGCAGTTGCTTTCTCATTTTAGACAAAGTGGAACTTGACAACCCTCACACCTCCAATACGTCTTCTTTCCACAGTAGTATACACAAAGGAGAGGAGGTTCCACAAACTGACCTTTTGACCTCTAGTGATTCATAGATATTGACGAGGGATTTTAGTGAGCCACCAGTTGATTGACAGCTCCACTAATGGGATTTCAGTGGCGTCACATACTTGATATTTTTAGGTATGTCTACTAATGGATTTCAATTAGTGATTCATGATACTTTTAACTGATTTTATGATGATTCATGTTAGGGCCCATTTTTACACTGTTTTGGTATGACTAATTTCACTTTGTTAATATCACAATTGTTTGCATTACATCTCATTAATATATAAACCTTATTATCATACATTACACTTGCTTGCATACATTAGATCTTGTTAATATATACCTTATTATTGTTTTTTCCATGAGTTCAGTTGATTGCATGTACAGTATAATTTGGGAAAACTTTCAAAACCGCATTTTGCATTTTGTCAAAATTCATTGTATCACAGTTTTTTCAACCAATAATTATTTTTCATAAATTCAAATGTATTTCCATTGGCTGGTCAATCTATATATTCACCTCATTTCATCAGATAAAATCATTATTCTTCTTCTACACAATTTCATCTCTCACTTTTGCCAATGTCTGTTGAAACACTAGCATCCTGTTCACTGAGTAGCCTGTTTGATGATCTATGCACAACCCTGCCGCCATCATATGGTTATAACCTGCTAACACAAGAGATGATTCAACCTCCACCTGCGCCTGTAAAAGAAAACACAAAGCTCAACACAAATGAAGACGTCAATAACAATGCAATTGTCTTCCCCACCTCCAACATGGATGGAGACAACAATGTTTTACAATGCTTAAACAATGTAAACTCCCAGCCATTAATATCATCACACACTTTTTCAAACACATACCCTGCTAGCAAACTTCCAAAAAAACAATGGTTTACAATCAAAGATGCAGTGCATTTGAACATGAGATATGGTATCACAGTAAAGATTAAAATCAGCAATGGGTTTTATTACTTTCTTCCTAAATGCTATGTTACCACACTCAGTGAAAATTGCAAGCCTTTGGTAAATAAAAAACTTTTCCACAACAATGATATGGAAACCTCAACTGGTGGTAATAATGTAAATTGGATTGTATTGGAGTTTAGCAAAATAAAAATATAGCTTTTGTTTTCATCGTCACTTTTTCCTCATGTAACACTATTTTATAATAAAATATCATACTAATAAAAAATTATCAATTACAAAAGACTTTACATCAAGTCTTCTAACTCGAAAAAATTTCATTTATATGTAAAACATGGTAATAAATAAATAAATAAATCAGAGTTTAAGAAAAATAGTAAAAATAATTCATTTGCTCTGTATTTCACTATGTGGTAAAGGCTTTACAACAAATTTCTTAAATTTACATTTACTAGTAATATCAACAAATATACCCAGAGTCTTCATTTAGTGTACAAATCTGTAATAGTCTTTTATACATGTGATGGAATCCAATGTGTTCTGTGGGTATCGATATCCAAAATTTAATAAATTCGCTACTGGCTGGGAGATTATACAGCTAAGAAATTCACAGTTCATAGCATCACATCCCCAAAACACCGTGTTCTTTCAAGTTGATAGATTTAGTGAACTGATAAATTGAATCATTTGTTCACTTGTGAGGTTCCCCTCTGTAAATGCAATATAATGAAAGTTATGCTCGTACCAGTTAAAAGCTTTTTGTATATGGCATAGGAGATGGTCAAACACTTCTTTTGAATGGTGTACTGTAAGAATATAAAGTTTTTCCTTGATTAAAATCAACACCTCCCTGATATAATAAATACTATTGAATACACTCCCATGTACTTTGAATAACACGCTATAACTCTTCATGACTCTGAACAAAAAAGGTAATCCACACGGTTAGAAAGCTTATGAGCGAATGAATATAATTTCATTTTATAATTAAATATTTGATATACGCATCCCCAGTTGTTGAGAAATAGTAATATTCTTTGTGCAAAAAAAGTCTATTCTCATCAGGGCTATTTGGTTTATGAATAAGAGTTGAACTTGCTCATTCATGCTTAGTCTAATAATGTCAAATTGTTATAAAATATTTATTTACTAAATTTTTTGTTTAAATCAAATTTAATGGAAATTAAGTTTTTACTTTTTAAAAAATTTTTATAATTCAAATGCTCATTTTACATTTTGAAAAAAAACTTGGTGAAACTGAATTCTAACCCCCATTTGTTTTTGAAGGTAAGGAATTTTCTTATTAATTTGTTTTGTTTTTGTTTCACCAATGAGTAGTGTTTGTTAACAGATAAAAATAGAAATCGGTATTACATGTATTTGTTCTTATATTCTAAAACTCAATACACTTTGTACATTGCATCAAACTTGTGGTTATTCACACGTAATAATATTTTCTTATATAAATTATTTTTCTCCATTTTGCTTAGTAATAATTAATTAAAACATGTATCAATTATAGTGTTTGATACTGCTAATCCGTTTTCAAGTAAACACAGAAGATATATTTTTATAATTTTTTATAATTTACCATCTTTATAACGCTATTTTGAAAATTGTAATATGTGTGAAAGGTATATTTTATTGTAATTTAACCACATTTTATATTTTAAGCAAAAGCAATAAATAATCCCATTTATAATAAACACATTAGATATTGTTGATATTTTAACTAATGATAAAAGTGAAAGTGTATTTTATTTTGTAATTTTTTTTTAAAAAAATAAGTGTTAATAAATATTTAATTTAATTAATTTAAATTTAGCTGAAATTACATGTAACATTTATCATTGCTAATTTGCAATAAATTCTAATTCTCTGATTTTTCCTAGTTTGATAATGATAACATGTATTTGTGAAAACCAAGTGTTTTACTATTTTACACTGGAATTTTTTTATTAAAAAGAGATTTCCCACTAAAGATAAACAATTTACATAATTTAGTGAAATAATGTATATGAATAATATTCTAGCTTAAATTACATGTACCACTGGGTTAAAATAATGGGTGGGGTTTATAACATCATTTAGCATTCTATATGTCTAAAAAGAATAAAACACACTTGGAAAACTAAAATATTTACATCTTGATGTAAAATACACACACACACTTTGAAAACTAAAATATTTACATCTTAATATAAAACATCAACAAAATGAAAGTTTTACATAATTTAAGGGGGTTGATGATACCCTTGTAACTTGGGCACCCACCAACAAACCCACGTCATCATTGCTGATTTGGACCACGTATTGGCGAGGGAGGTAGCAATACTCATTATGATCAAGTTTTAGTTTGATCATACGCCCATATTTGGTGTCAAGTGATCAAGCATCTTTTACTTCTCTCCACTCACTGATTTGGAGATCAATCATGGAAATTCTTTTACCACACAGGTTGTCTGCCACAATTCGGAGAATCTCCATCAGCCGCCCTCTGTTGTATACTGCTTCGTCAACAATCTTTTTATCAGTGATTTTTAATCAAATAATAATTTTTCAAAAAGATATTAGGGATTTATACTCTGAAATTTTGACCACCCAATAAAAATCAATAACCAATAAAAGTTAGAAGATCTCAACCCTGGAATCCAATAATTTTTCAGCTAGGAATGAGTTTATTCACCACTAGATGATGCTAACAAAATACAATACTTGACCAGCTAAAAATTTTTTAAAAACAAAAAATATATATATCAAATGTATACGACTATATGAATTTGCCAGTGTTTTAACTCAAATTAACAAAAATTTTAGCTGATAATCCAAGCTAATTTTTAGACAAAAAAGTATTTAAGTCTGGATAGTTATACGTATTTGTTAATGTTTTTGCTTGAATTAATCAACTAATTTAACTGGTAACTGTGTTAATTTTAGACAAAAAGTAACTAAGATATGTGTTTATATATGTCAACAATGTTCAAGTTTATTTAATTATATCACGTAAATGCTAGTATATGTTGTGTATAAAAATATAAAATAACTATATACATTTATTTACAAGTTAATATAGAGTACTCTAACAAATGTCCATGGTTTAAAAGGATTTTTACGCAGTTGCCCTCTTCACCATCTATCAATCTAAAAATTTTCTCTATTACAAAGTCTATCGCAAACCCATCTTTGTATATGTTATTCACATTTGCTTGTAATACTTGTGCCGCAGTAAATGTATGAGGAAGATTCTCTCAACTCATCTTGAAGTTTGAAATATCATTTGTACAATCATAATCATCAAGGCCCAAATATGTATCGCACATACACTGCCCCTCTGAAGGGTGAGACAGAACATGTAAAGTTTTATTGTTTGGAAGTGGAATATCTTCATAATTCACAAGCTTATCAATATTTTGCAAAACACACATCTTGTGTTTGATTGCTGAAAAATTCTGTAAAACACTATCAAACATGGTCAATATCATCTTCAAAACAAAATTGTGAATATTTGTTTAAATTATATTTAGATTTATATAGACCCATGAGACTTGCTATAGGTTAATTTATAATATCTATATATGGTAATAATATTAGCAAATACAATGGGTTGTATGTTCAAAAAAATTTGAAAATTGTTTGCAAAACTCAAACAATGACATTTAAATTTTCGAGCATGTTAAGTTTTACATTTTAAAAAAATAGCGCAAAGTCTTTTTGCAAAATACATCCTGGTATTGTCAATCATCTCAAAATTTGACATTTTAAAAGCCTTTTAGAGTTAAGCTCCTCCTCCTCGCGAAAATAAAAGGTTTCTTGGTATTCTATCAATTTGTTAAAAGGAACCCTCATAAATCTATTAAAAATGCATTAATTCTAATGGGTGTTGTAATTGGCTATCACAGTTTGGATTTCACCCAATCATGATAAACCCAGAGCAAATTGAATTCATTCTTATTGTTTAATCTCTTTGATTATAGTTTGTTTTCAACATTCTGCTTTATAAAGAAAATGAGTTCTATCAACACATGTGAATTCTTAGTCAGTTAGAACCAGCAATTTAAAGCCATCATTAGTGAAAATTTATACAAAGACCTGTCAGAAATTAGCTTTGATGAAACCATGTAAGACATTCTTTTGTAAAATATATTATCTAATAAGTTTTTATTATACAATGTAACAAATTACTAATCAGTTTTTACTTTGCAACTCATTATAATATAAAATATGTAATGCACGTTTTTCATTTTATTAAAAACTAAACTATTATTAAATGTGTAATACAAATGTTTTTAGCTTCAATAATGTCCAGGAAGAAGAAGACAATTTTGAGCACTGGTCGCAAAATGTCAAAAACCAGGTCGAGGAAATGATGTCTAGTTACAAGAACCATACTGGATCTGGTGATCTCATCAAAACGTCAACTAAAAAAACCCCAATGCCTGAAAACAGTGTTTCAAATGCATGAGTACATAGCATGTTTTTATTATTTTTAAAAATTGTGTTTACCATCTTTTCCAATATTAAAAACGCAATAGAGTTTTTACAATTTAAATAATCCAATACTCTTGTCAATGTTTTTTTAAATCAAAAGCATTTATTTTAATTGTCACAGGGCTATTTCCTAGCCATTATTTATTTTTTAAAAATAAAACACATTTGCAATTTCATTAAAAACAATTATTGATTTTTAATTAATGAGATTTTGAAACTTTGCAGATGTATTTTTTCAAAATTTTATTGTTGATACTAGAACAAATCTTTGAAATTACACAGGTGTGTGTTTTATTATTTTTGACATTCTAAATCCACACTCTTACAGAATGTTAACAATTGTTTATTTGTTAAAAAAGTATTTTCATTTAAACATGTGTGTGCATTATCTGATTTTTACTGAATACTAAATATTTTTCAATACACTATCTATTTTAAATAATTTCCGTTTTGGGATGAATACTCAATTTACTTATTAAAATGAAAATTTATACTTCTCATTTATTATAGAACATCGAGTGTCTCCTCATTTGCAGTTTATTATTTAATATGCTATCATCTGCCTCTACACATTTTATAATTGCATAATTATTTTAAAGTGACTTGTATGCTTCATTAGTCATTCAGTGTTTTCTCAATACAGAATTTAAATGTAATTGGTGTTTTAAGGAAGAGAGGGCTACCATTATTGAATGTTTATTTTTTATTGTCACATGCTTTAATATCTATTTACATTACACTGATATTTTTTTATCCAACACCTGGGTTTTTTTAGGGTGATTGAGATGTTATTTATTTAGTTAAATGTAATTTTGTTTAAAAGAGTTTTTTAAATAATGCATGTGTATTAATTGCTTTATATATTCATTACTGATTACAAGTTTTACATACATTACTAATTATGTATACTGTGTTTATATAAATTTTCCTTGTTGTGGTTTATAATTTGTAAAATTCAAATGTGTGTCAAAACAAAATTATTCAATCTTTTGAAAATGATTTATGTTTTATGCTAAAATCTAAATTATTCTTTCCATGTTTTTTAAATTTTTTTCAATCAATATTTTCCCGCTTTACTAATGCGTGGTCTATTTAGACCAAAGACACTGTCTCAATATTTCTGTGGTTTGTGTCAATATAATAACCCCTCCCCACAAAAAGTAAGATCTCATTTACAATCAAGGCATAGATGCATGGTAGTTAATTTTTGCCTCTATTGCAAGACTTATTTTGGAAGCAAGGCTGAGCTACATAAGCTTATTGATAAAAGCCACCCCCATGAGATTTCAACAAGTCCAGTTTTGAGCAATGATAATGAATTTATCATACAGAGATCAGAGAATGCATGTCATGGTGCTTTTTCAAATTATTTATCCAACCAACTAAATTCGATTGATGTTTATGAGGCATTCTCAACCCATTACAAGCAAATATGTGAGGTAATTTCAAACGAGGTTTCCACGCATTATTCTGCAAAAATTTATTTAACGTGTGAGATTGAAATGGTAAAGCCATTGGAAAATAATGAAGTAAAGTCGGTGGTACTCAATCCAACATCTCGTCCTATATCAGTTTTCAGAGCAGGTCTAAGTGAAAGTAATTTCTATAACTTAGATGACCAGATTGCAAGTTATATTAGTATGTATGCAACAAATGGGAGTGGGTTTATTTTAAAAAATATCAACAGGGCTGGTCTATGTGTGTCCAAATATCGACCAAGTCATGGAGGATCCTATATTGCACTGCCCAACTATCTTAGAAAAAACCACTTCCTTGTAAACCCAAAAACCAGACAGTCAAACCTATGTTTTGTCTACTCCGTCTTAGCCTGTCTACACCCAGAAATTAAACAGAGATGTGAAATAACATGGTTGAACAAATTTCTTCCTGAGTTAAAATATTCCGGGTTAACATTCCCACTATCAATCAACAATGTATGTATTTTTGAGATGTGGAATTCGTTAAATGTTAATGCATACTCACTAAATGAATGATGTCTTGTGCCAGCATATATGTCTCCATGCCATCATCAGAAGATGGTTAATTTGTTGTTAATGGAGGAAGGAGAAAAGAGTCACTACCTTGCCATCACCAATTTAAATGCGTGTCTCCGGTTTTTTAAGAATAGAAATCATGATTTTTTTTGCCCAAAATGTTTATCAGGGTTTTCAACAAAAGAAAATTTGCAGAAACATGACAATAAATGCGGTGGAGTACCAGAACCAAGAATAACATTTCTAGATCAATCAGACAAAATTAAATTTAAAGCTTATAGTGCTCAAAATTACGTTCCCATAGTTGGCACTCTGGATATAGAGGCAATTTCCAGAAAAGTTCATAGCATGCAGCCAAATCCATCTACAAGCTATACAACGCGAAATGTTGAACAAATTCCATTGGGTGTCTGTGTGGTGACGAGTAGCATGGACAAACTATTAATATGTGAGATTTATACTGGCGAGCAATGTATGGAGCATGGATGGAATCATTTACAGAAATTGGCAAAACAGTCATATGAGATGAAGCAACGCCATCATGAGCTAATAATATCAGAGGAGCAGAGGAGAGTTATGCTGTCATCAGCAACAAAATGTATATTCTGTAAAAAAACCATTTACACATGAGGATGTTAAAGTAATTGATCATTGCCATTTTTCTGGAGAAATAAGAGGTGTTGCACACAATAATTGCAATATTTTGAATCAAAGTCCACAATTTACACCAGTTTTTATGCATAATGGGAGCAAGTAATATATGCATATTTTATTAAAAACTTTACAAATGAAAGATGGGGAGAAAGTTTCATGTGTCCCATGTTTGAGCGAAGTATTCTTATCACTCAGATTGATGGTGCCTGTAGACAGTTATAATGATAAACACGGAATTTACAAACCAATATATGAGGAACTCCAGTTTTTAGATAGCTATCAATTCATAGCCACAAGTTTGTCAACCCTTACAAAAAATATTGGAGTGGAAAAATACAAATTTTTAAATGATGGATTAGGTGAACAAAAGGCAGAGGTGTTTTCCCATGGTAAAGGTGTATTCCCTTTTACCTGGTTTGACAGCTTTGAAAAATTTAACAAGTTGGGCCTCCCAGATTTAGAAGATTGGAGAGATGGTTAACTGGAAAATTTCCAATAACTCAGGAGGAGCTGGATTTTGAACGCAGCAATACATGGGTGCTATGTGAGTGTACAAATTTTAAAAATTACAACAACACCTATTTAATTTCAGATACATTATTACTCCTTGATGTGATATGCGAATTTAGAATTCAGAGCATGGAGACATATAATCTAGACCCCGCCCACTTTTTTATGCTATCAAACTTTAGCTGGCACGCAATGGTAAAGTATACAGAAATCTCTCTTGATCCTATACATGATGAAGAAGAATTAAATTTTATAATTGATGGTATTTGTGGAGGCATGTGCAGCATGTTTTCTGATCATTATTTTAAAGCCAACAATCCAATGGTAGAAGGCTATGATCCTGAGAAGGAGACCACCTATGGGTTCTATGGCGACGCCAATAGCCTATATGCCGGAACCATGTGCTTAAACCTTCCTATAGGTGGTCTATCATGGTCTTCAGCAAACCACGAAAAAATATTGTCCACGCAACAAGATTCAAAGACGGGATATTTGGTGGTAGTTGATCTGGAATACCGGCAGCATTTACATGACAATCATTTTGACTTTCCTCTAGCTCTCCACAAGATGACAATAGAAGATAAGCATTTATCACCATATTAACTCAAGATAAAAAACCATTTTATAAGAAGGAGAATTACATTGTTCACTACAAGGTATTAAAATTTTATATTGAATGTGGATTAATAATTACAAAATTACACAGAGCCCTTGAATTTAAACAGGCACCATTTTTGAAACCATATATTGACCTTAACACTGAGAAAAGAAAAGCTGCGCAAAACGATTTTGAAAAGGCTTTTTACAAGTTAATGTTGAATGCAGTATTTGGTAAATTTATGGAGAATTTGAAAAAGAGAATAAATATAAAGTTTGCACATGATTTGGAATCTGCGGAGAAATTAATAAAGAAACTGGAGTTTAAATCGTACAACATCATTAGCAAGGATTTGGTACAAGTTATGATGAGCCAAAAAGATATTTTATGGAACAAAGTAAATTATATTGGAATGGCAATACTTGACTTGTCCAAGTTAATTATGTTTAAATTTCACTATGAGATCATGAAACCTGCATTTAAGAATCGAATTATGTTATTGTATTCTGATACAGACTCTCGCATGTATAGGATTAAATCAGAGAATGTGTACACCGAATTAGCCTCCATCTCACATTATTTTGACTTCTCCAACTATCCAAAGAATTCACTGTTATATAGTGATATAAATAAAAAAGTATATTTGAAGATAAAGGATGAGTTAGGGGGAGGGGTTTTATCACAACTTGAGACACTAAAACCAAAATTGTATTCTATCAAATATACAAATGACAGTCACGAGGTGTTGGAAATGGCTAGTGTGAAAGGTGTGACTTGCTCTGTGAAGCAGACGATGAATTTTGAGCTTTTCAAGTCTATTGTATTACAAGAAGGCATTATTTGAAGACCAATGACTGGAATATGTTCACACATGCATTCAATTAGTGTAGAGACGTCAAATTGTATAGCATTATCATGCTATGATAATAAATGCTATCTTGTTAACAGCATAGAAACACTGCCATATGGACATAAAGGTAATAACAATTTACATGTTTATAATGTTAAACTCTTGTTTTAGATATTGAACAGATTAATAATTCACAGTCCATTATTGCTACTACCTCTACACTAATTGATGATGAGGTTGAACATCTTCATCTAGGTATATGAAAATTTATATTGTATGTATTATTAATTTGTGTTTTAGATTCCGACACGTAGTAATTCATAGTTCATTCTCCCTCCCACATTATACCTGCTCCAAGTCCTTGTATATGGTAATTCATTTTTAAAAAATTAAATATTAAGTTTTACATTTAGATATTTCCAATGTTCTACCTCTGCTGTTTTTACATAATTGCTCACTCATGCTCCCTCCACCATGTTCAATGCGAATTTGTTTAATTTCTCCACGTAATGTTTTTTGTCAATGTTGATTTTAAATTAATTCTTTATTTAGAATTCCCTCATTTGAATAATTGACTACCTCACTTACAAAAGTTTACCCATTCTCCATGTCCATTCGATCTCTCAAATGCTCCTGTTATGTCTAATTTATTTTAAACGGTATAATTTAATTAATCTAATGTTTATTTATGTGAATTTTAGTTTCCACGCAATGTGATGTGATTATGCTCCCTGTTTGTTTGTTCACCATTTGAAAAACCTGATTCTCCCAACACATGATATTTTGTAAAAGAAGGTAATAGTTATTTCATTGACTGATTATTTATGTGAATTTAGTTTTCCATGCGATGTAATTACCCTCCAATGAATGTTTGCTCACTAATTGAAAAAGTCCATCTCTCCAATACCACCCATACATTTAATTTATTTTGTAAATGGTATAATATATTTTAAATTGAATGATTATTTATATATATAGTTTAGCTTCCACACTCCATTGAATGATCCCCTGTCAACTGAAAAAAGGTATTCATCATATACTCCCCACGTTTAATTTATCTTTAAAATGGTATAATATATTTTAATTATATTTTTTTAAAAGGTTTATTTAGATTCCATGTGTTTTAAAAAAAGTTTTTCCATCATCAGCTGATGAAAGAATGCCTTTGACGCTAACAAATCTCATACAATAAATATGGTAGAAGAAATTAATTATATATTTTGCTAAGGTTTATTTAGTTTCGCCGACTACACAAAAAAACTGTGTTGAGAATGAATATCACCATGCAAAAAAATGTCCGAGTCTACATAATTCCGTCAATTTGAAAGAATTTCTTGTATATGATCCCCATGGTAACACGTAAGAGAGAGGAAATCCAGACTGTTGTTCTCGAGGATTGTATGTTTTATCATTTCTCGAAGGTAAAAGCAAATTATTAACCCCATTTTAAATTAACATTGTATTTTAGCCAATGTTTGTGATGATTAACTATCAAAGGAAATACTATGCATTGATGAATTCCCATGATCGCATAACACATTAAGAAGAAAGAATGTTGAATGCATTTACCCTGACAAAAACCATGTTTTTTGGATTCTCTGATTATCCAATATATGCAAGTTAGATAAAAGTGGGTGGCATGCGAAAACCAGAATTGGGAAGAAAACAATCAATGTTAGAGAGGAGGGAATACATGCATATTTCACAGGACGTAATTTTTTTGCTAGTGAATATATCAAATTAATTTATTTGATAGTAATTATGTTATAATTTAATATGTCAAAAGAGAGTGTATATAAGATCTTGATTATTAATTGCATGGCGTAATTATTCCCTATTTAATTTTGCGGATGCATAACATTTATATCGATTCTTAGATATATTTTATTGATGGCATTGTGTGATTATTGACACACATCAGATGAACAAGACTTGACGAAAATTATCAGTGCATGGGAAATGAAGACGGAGGTTGAAAAGAATATATGAACTCACATCAATGTTGGCAGTGATAAGCTAATACAATAGACAAATTTTAATAGTGTAATTTACCAATATTATAAGTGTAGTGTGTATAATATACCATTATTATAAGTGTAGTGTGTATAATATAGATGTGTTTTGTCTTGTTTTTAAAAAATGTGGACTTTACCATGCTCACTTAAATACGCGGTTTTTATATTTTGGAAATTGATGAATTTTGTTTTAATGTATTAACAAAAAGTTTTAAAATAGTTTGTTTGCTTAGAAACTAAAATATTGTTTATGTAAATGAAATTGCATGTTTTTGAAAACAAGGTGAAGTCATTTTGAAAAAAATTCCCAAAAGCGAGTTAAACATTGTACTTGCAAGTTATTGAAATTATAAAAATTAATTATTGCTTGAAAAACCGTGATACGATAAGTGTGTTAACAATGAATTTTGACAAAATGCGAAATGCGGTTTTGAAAGTTTTCCCAAATTATACTGTATATGCAATCAACCAAACTCATGGAAAAAACAATAATGAGGTATATATTAACAAGATCTAATGTATGCAAGCGAGTGTAATGTATTATAATAAGGTATATATATTAACGAGATGTAATGCAAACAATTGTGATATTAACAAAGTGAAATTAGTCATACCAAAACAGTGTAAAAATGGGCCCTAACATGAATCATCATAAAATCAATTAAAAGTATCATGAATCACTAATTGAAATCCATTAGTAGACATACCTAAAAATATCAAGTATGTGACGCCACTGAAATCCCATTAGTGGAGCTGTCAATCAACTGGTGGCTCACTAAAATCCCTCGTCAATATCTATGAATCACTAGAGGTCAAAAGGTCAGTTTGTGGAACCTCCTCTCCTTTATGCATACTACTTTCCACAACAATTTTTATTGACAAATCGGCACTGGCTTGCATGGCCTCTCTCCATGTCAAACATGGGCATATGGCAATCTGAAGTTCTCTGTGACAAAGTTAGCATTTCTGAATAGGCAACACGTGCTGGTGGTATGTTACTCCGCCTCTCCCATTTATTGGCTTCAACTAGAATTTTTTCAGAAAGATCTTGTGCAAATTCAAAAAAGGAATTTTTCTTGCCCATTTCAAACCAAATATTGGCCACGACTAAGTGAACCAAGTGAAGAATCACTCTAATTGTCCACTTGCGAGTTTTACAATTGTAATGAGGGTACAATACAAGAATCCAGTCCATCAAGTCAACACCTCCATCTGTTTGTTGTATTTTGATCAGCAATGGGCCGTGATAATGTTTGTTTTGTATTCTTACCCTTAACCCAGCGTTTACAATTTTGAATGGGATATGTAGCTTCAGCTGTGCTTAGAAGAAGAACCATTTTACTATCTTTCCAAGTGGTCAACGCTATTTTGCTGTCCTGCCAAACAAAAACTGTGGACTCGCCTCGTGGTGTCGATTCAGGAGGAATTTTGTTCCGCAGAGCTTTAGGAATTCGGTTTTTTGTAAGGGGACCACTAATTCGCCATCCAGATTTCAATCAGGAATCAGCAAGTTTTACACTTGTAAAAAATCTGTCGATGTAGATTGTCGCACTTTCTGGCACATTCAGGGTTAAAGCACGAACAGCAGCCTCCCCTTGGCTCATGTCCGCATATTCATCTACAAAAGTTCGTGAACCAACATAATGCACCATTTTTAGACATTTTTAGACTGACAGCAAAGAAGTGAAGAATCATTGATGGGGTTACATTGACAATTTCAGACGATTCAATAATTTTTCGCATTGTATTTTCGGCCATTATTACTATAAGTGACTTTGGAATATACTCATGAAATCGCGCAATTGGAGCTTTGTTGCGTGCTAACTCATGCGCATCTTCGAAAGCTGTGACATCATCAATTGTGATAGTTGTATTTTCTGAGAATTGAAACTCGTTGTTTGTTATCCAGTGCTGATCTCGTGAATTAGACACTGATCGGTTTTGCGACAGCTCCCTGAAGGTATATCTTCACCTGATGATTCACTGTCATATTTCTCAGTAGCATTTTCGTCCATGGCATTTTGAAGGGCATCTACCTCATTTCGGCATTCATTGTTTGGTTTGTTGTTTTCGATATCTTCAAAATCAGAATCGTCTTTGCTGAAAATGATCTCGTCGGTTAGTGGATAATTGCGTTTCCAACGAAGATGACTGATATATGAGGTATCCAAAGAATTCTCCATGCCTATTTGTTAGATAGGAAATTTATCTCAAGAATTCCATTTATAGATATTAAGTCCAATTTGTCCTCTCAACAGGACAGTCTTTAGTAAAAATTTAGTTAAAATTGGTTTCGAATTTGAACCTAAGATATTCCCTATTGAAATCTGCGATAAATTTCCTATCAGCCTTTGAAATTTGATGTATGTAGTCTAAATGAATGTTGATTTATTGCGATGACAATATGATGAGATATATGGTATTAGTTTGTATCGGTAAATGAACTTTGAACCCAAAACGGAGTAATGCATTGTGACTGACAATCAGTTTTGCTGCTAGAGGGAGCCATCAATAAATGATTTATTGATGCGTCATTGTCTATTCAATTCATCTGCTGCATAGCAGCGAAGAATGCCGTGTCCTCTGTAAAGGACAAAAGGACTGACGAGGTTAAACAATATTCTAAGCATATTTTCAAGTTTTTTATATTATAAGAGCTCTATGCATAGATTTCGTTCAGCCTTAAGTAAAAGTTCATTTGTTAGCACGCTGGAACATGGTTTTTTCGATTTCATCCTTCAATTGACGTGTATGGTATTTCTACGATGATCGTAAATTTTAGTGGTAAATAACGAACTGTATTTTTGATTGACATTTCCACAGGATTTGCTCTGTAATATCTGCCAGTTATATTCATAATTGCGAAAGAAAATTTCAGATGCCACTAGACGTGCAAATACGTTTGATGCTGAACATTTAATTTGAAAGTAACTGCTTTTCAACGGCAATGCTCTATTTTAATACCTACCAATAACAAATTACAAAAACTACATGACTTTGTTAATTAAAAAAGCAATTTTGTAAATATTTTTCGATATTTTGCGTTTACATCAACATCAGTATGACTTATTACTTATATTATTTCTTGGACTCTTAACAAATATTCTAATCTATATCATTCTAATTGGGACTCAAACTCGGATATTGAGAGGATAGCCAAAACAGTAACAATCGTTTGAAAAATTTTCAAGGCAAGAGTGAATGTTTAGGATTCACTCAGCTATCAATTGAGACAATTTGAAGTAATTACGCTTGCTGCTGCTTATATTTTACTTAGCTGTGGTGGGGGCTCCTAACAAAACGCTAAAGCTTGTATGGTACCGACCAGATCTAGTCCAGAAGCTCTGGGAAGAAATTCACCACAAAGTCAAAAGGGAACGATACAGACTTGGCCCCATCAACACCCCCCTACCCCCCGATTGACAGCAGAAGCCTTGAAGCTTCCTACGTTGCATGTTCTGAAAGGTTGGAGTGACAGGTCTTAATGTGCCGTAAATACCAACCTTTACTCTTAAGCCCATGCTACACGAACAGCTTTTGTCGCCAATTTTTGTTGGCCAACGAAAATCGCTCGTGTAGCACCCTTCTTCCACAACTAAAATCGGGAGTAATTATCTAGACTAAAGTTGTTCGTTCCGACCAACAAAAATTGTCAGTTCGGTCCAACAAAAATTGTACAATAAAAATTGTTCGTGTAGCACCCCTTTTGCCAACGTTAGTCGTTATGTAATTAAATGACAAAAGTTGTTCGTGTAGCAGGGTGCTCCGACCAACTTTTTTGTCAGAGAAATATTCTCCAACTTTCTATCAATTATCACCTGCAAAGATAAATAAACAATTCTAAGCTATCATTGCATTCGTTTTCAGAGTATATTTTCACTGAAAAATTTAAAATTAGCTAGTTTATAGAATAAATAATCATGATGCGTACTTTTTATGTTAAAAAAAATATGTCATTACGTAGACATTTCTTTTGTACATACTTCGCATATAAACATTAAATTAAAACGATTAAGTCATCAAAAAATATCCTTTGTAGCAAACAAAACAATTGGACTTCTCGAGCAGTAAAATAATATTACATCGATGTAGATTGGGAACTCAATCACGGCATAGGTTTGCTGATTCACGTATTGTTTAAACAGTGTAGGCAGTTGATGCTTGCTTAAAATTTCAAAGCAAACAACATCAATCGTAATTTCTTCATTATTACACAGTAGTAATCCGCTCTCCAATGAAAATACGCATCGACACAGTTTACATACTGTTCTGTAGGCCGCGATAGCTCCATGATAATCGTATTTTTAATAATGTGATTTCATTAAATGAGATAGTTTTTCAGCGATTAAAAGATACTCAATCAACACGAGGAAGTTAGTACGTAACATTGTCTTGCATTAAAATTAAAGCATTACCCATTTCAGTTTATCACCGAATTTTAAATCATAGTTCGAGAATACGTATTTTATGCATTTTGGAATTATTGGTTTACAAGTGTGTTAAAATAATAAATATTAATTTTTAATGAATGAAGATCGTTAAAACTAAACATGTAATTTATATATTTTATAATTTAATCAGATCTTCACGTGACCACACAGTTGACATATTCCATGATTTAGTGAAATGCGCGCTATAATTAAGCAATTTGCCGCTCAAATTCAGGCCATTATTACGATCACTCATTTAGGAATGTAAACAAACCTTTCATCACGCGCCGTTTAATAATATTCAAGAAAATACAAATTCAGATATTGAAACAATATATATTGTTTCAATAAAGACATTAAAATATAACATAAAATAGCTTGTTGCTGCTGCATATTCCAAAAATTTATTATTGAAAAATATTTTAATATTTTATTTCAACAGTTATGTTAAATGAGCAATATTAAAATTTCTTATTTTAAATATTTCTGCATATTCGGATATTTGTGTAATTTTGCTTAAATATTTTTTAATGAAGTAACTGAAATATAAAAAGTTGTTGTAATACTATGCTACACAAACAACTTTTATCACCAATTTTGTCGCCAACTAAAATCGTTCGTGTAGCATACCAAATCAACAACAAAAGTTGGGGACAAAAGTTGTTCGTTCAGACGACAGAAATTGGTGACAAAAGTTGTTCGTGTAGCATGGGCTTTATACGACTTTTAACAGTTCTCTGCTATACACTTCCAGATATTAGCGTCCGCTTCCTTACTGGAGATCTGCGTATGGTCATTTCTGACATAACGATTGAGAGCTTTCTGCTCTGAAAACATACGCTCACACTCCATGCACCGTAGATGTCTTGTGTTGGCATGTGTAAGCTTTAGTACTGTTGCAAAGACTGCCCCAGAAAATCTTTTTTGGATCAATTCCGTGTCACCATTGATCAGACNGAAGTTAGTACGTAACATTGTCTTGCATTAAAATTAAAGCATTACCCATTTCAGTTTATCACCGAATTTTAAATCATAGTTCGAGAATACGTATTTTATGCATTTTGGAATTATTGGTTTACAAGTGTGTTAAAATAATAAATATTAATTTTTAATGAATGAAGATCGTTAAAACTAAACATGTAATTTATATATTTTATAATTTAATCAGATCTTCACGTGACCACACAGTTGACATATTCCATGATTTAGTGAAATGCGCGCTATAATTAAGCAATTTGCCGCTCAAATTCAGGCCATTATTACGATCACTCATTTAGGAATGTAAACAAACCTTTCATCACGCGCCGTTTAATAATATTCAAGAAAATACAAATTCAGATATTGAAACAATATATATTGTTTCAATAAAGACATTAAAATATAACATAAAATAGCTTGTTGCTGCTGCATATTCCAAAAATTTATTATTGAAAAATATTTTAATATTTTATTTCAACAGTTATGTTAAATGAGCAATATTAAAATTTCTTATTTTAAATATTTCTGCATATTCGGATATTTGTGTAATTTTGCTTAAATATTTTTTAATGAAGTAACTGAAATATAAAAAGTTGTTGTAATACTATGCTACACAAACAACTTTTATCACCAATTTTGTCGCCAACTAAAATCGTTCGTGTAGCATACCAAATCAACAACAAAAGTTGGGGACAAAAGTTGTTCGTTCAGACGACAGAAATTGGTGACAAAAGTTGTTCGTGTAGCATGGGCTTTATACGACTTTTAACAGTTCTCTGCTATACACTTCCAGATATTAGCGTCCGCTTCCTTACTGGAGATCTGCGTATGGTCATTTCTGACATAACGATTGAGAGCTTTCTGCTCTGAAAACATACGCTCACACTCCATGCACCGTAGATGTCTTGTGTTGGCATGTGTAAGCTTTAGTACTGTTGCAAAGACTGCCCCAGAAAATCTTTTTTGGATCAATTCCGTGTCACCATTGATCAGACCTGCAAATTTCTGAATTGCTTCACTACCTTTATTATCCCTAAAGCGTGATGTAGTCAACGTGAAAAATATTTGTAACTTAACTAACATTTTCTTCACCTTGACTCAAACCTAAAAAGCAAAAATCTGGCCTATATTAGGTACAAGTAGACACATCTTAAATTGAAATTCAAATAAAATAATTATTGTCTAGAAGACTACATGATGAATTTTTAGTTGACATTTGCTCTCAGATTGTTGTATATATATAGTAAGAAAAATTATGTGGTATTTAGAAAATGACATCTAAATAATTATCTTAAATTGAAGGAACATAAAACAGCTAATCAACTATTTTTACAATAACAACTGCATTGTGTAAACCCAATGCACTCAAAGTATCCGAATCATTTGATAACACTTTTTTTGGAAACGTAGTTTGTAGTTCCAAAGTTGAACTTCTCAAATTTGGTCTCTGACTTCGCAAGTGTTTCTTAATGTCAGCAACGGTGTGAGAAAGGTTAAAACGCTGTTTTACGAAAGAACCATCCGATAATCTTAGTTGTAGTGTAGTTACAGGGCTATTTTCATCTAAAGCAATTCCAAGTTCCCCAGGAATTACAGGAGAAACTGGTTCGACTACTGTAGCAGAGACGACTGAACCTAAGGTATGACCAGTTCCAGAAAACGGCTTCAAAATTTTTTTGGGAGACACGTAATCTTCATTACGATGGTCTTCCATATCTAAATTCAGTTTCTCACCCTTTGCACGACTTACAAGCTCAGGAGGAATTTCACCATTAGTCACCTTTTCGAGAAATTCTCTGGATTGTGGATCATCATAAGGCCGTAGTTCTTCGTCATTTATAGAAAAACCATTTTTCCACAACTTTAACACTATATCTAAAGGGGGCGATTGAAGTTTTTCACCTTTAACACTGACAGAATCTCCTGGACTCACACCCCCAAGTTTAAATCCAGTGCCAACGAATGCTTGTGTTGGCGCCTTTTTATTTTTAGTTGTTCTATCAACTACTTCTGCACCATGTTCTTTAGCACCTTGAAATAAATTATCAATGACTTTGCCTGCATTTTTTTTTCTTCCAGGGCCAACAATTTGTTGACCACTGTGTTCCCCGCCACCAGCATAAAAGCGCTGTCCTTCCTCATCAGAAGAACTGTCATCTTTCTGGGCGATGTCGGACAACGTCCCTAAATGACAAAGTATCTTGCAAATTTTACACAAATATACATGCATTGATAACTAATATTTCTAAAAGCAAAAGATTGCCAAAAAAACTTTCTTTCATTATTCCAATGTAAGATTTCGTTTGCACACTTTTCCAACTAAAACCTAATCCAGGCTGTGTCTACTGGGAAATGAACATTTAACATTTCCAATATAACATGTATTATTTTATTAGAACCAAGACTAATTTTCTTTCACTTTTCAAATTTAATCAGGAAAAACAAGATTCTACTGCCTTTTCTTCAAAGCATAGACAATTTAAATCTGCGATTGTAGGGAAACATGAGTATCGAATTATTATTAGGTAATATCAAATAAGCCTTAGCAAAACTGATATCGACGAAATTAGATTGGCATGCCCGTAATTGTCAAGCTTCGATAACTGAGATTCATCAATTCACAAGTGCAAAAATGATTTTTCTACACTTGATGCTATCAACGAAAGCATGACTTTCTTTATCATCAAAGGGCAAAAGAATTTTATCAAAAATCCCTGTTTACTCATATAACCAACGCTTTTAACGCATTAAAACGAGAGCAAACAAAGTCTTAAGTTGTTAAAAGTACAAATGAAAAAAAATTTAGTAATGATTTCATAAGACAATATTAAATATTTAAAACGAAATTACAATTTATATGGTCCAATTTAATTGACCATTCATGCAACTTATGGAATTGAACAAATGCAAGCAAAAAATTTAAATAACAAAGGTATGTTTGCAATATAAAGTAGTATTTGGATAATTTCAACTGGTATATTAGTAACATTTGTATATTATCAACAGGGCTAGTTTTACTGGTGAAAGCACATGTTTAATGATTGGAGAAATTCGTATAATGTCAACTTGTATAATGTTAAATTTGCTTAATTTCAACTAATTTCTGTGTCCCAAGCGTCATCTGTTTGCATACAATCAACTTCTGCTTTCACAATAGTTATTTAATTATGGGTTTACTGCTGCCAGCTGCAGTTTTCAGATGCGTAATACATCAAACTTCGCGTGTGCATAAAGATTTGTCGTTGATAAGGCCTGGATCTTGAGTTGGAGGAAAATACTGGAATATTGCCATCACATTAGCCAATTGTTTGACTCAAATTCCCGGGGGTAACAAATGTTCGCTCATAAGTTATACTCCCCTCCCCTGAATGCGGGTGCAAATTCTCAAGCAAATAACATTGACGTGAATAAGAATCTTAAAGATTTCTATTGCACAGATGTTGTTAGACATCGCATATATTCCATTAATGCAGGAAGCCAGGACCAAATGAATTTACTCCATGCATTATGTATGTTTAAGCGCATATGGAAGAATGTGACCAAGTAGACTACTGCTAATTGCTTTAAGCACATTGGGTTTATCCAGGAAGACGAGAATGATGCAGAAGTCTTTGCTGTTGGCGACGAAACAGCCATATAGGAAGACCTTTATGTTTCAGACAATTATGTAACAGTTGGTGAATGGGTTGCTCAACCCAGAGTCAGTCCTAACTCAGCAAATCATGAGGCAAGAGAGTCCAAAACCGAATGAACGACGATGACAGCATATTGGAGCAACCCAATGTTTCAATTTAATTCGCTTATGTACAATGAACATGAACACCCTTTTTGCGAATTTGAAAGACGGGATGGTTCATCTGGAGGAACTTGACTAAAAGCGCAAAATTAATTGTTATTAAAAAAGAGAGACAACAAAGTCCGTTAAACTGCCAAAATAGATTTCTTTAGACGTTGAATTAATGTTTAAGTGTTCGATTATTCTCAACTTCAGTAATATCACCGACGATGCACCAAGCAAGTTGAAATTATGCAACCACTCCTGTATAACATTTCCATTATTTTCAAGGCAAAATACAATTATTGTGGTCACACAATTTAAAAAAAATGAATAACTAAATGAAAATCTCATAAGAGTTGCTGTTTGGCGTTTTTGAAAAAACACCCCGCAGGACAACTGTATAAATGCCAAAAACGTAAAATTGTTTAAAGTAATATTTTATCCAACCATGCGAACCATTGTAATGAGTAATGCGACCAATATTAATTAAAGGAATGCTTGTTTTTTATACTTTTTTGATATGTTTTTATTGGTTGTTAAAGCAAACCTCATAGCGAATGAGTGATAAATAATTCTCAAAATTATAAAAATATGATGAGGTTATTCAAGCTAAAGAAAATACGCAAAGATACAAAATGTTGCTCAATCTATTTTGCTCATGAACTGATTATTATTAGTCTTTCATTTCCAATCATATAAACCAAAATATAAAATCTCACTGAAAATAATTAGGTTTTAAAGGCATTAACACATTGAAATCACAGCTACTTCTTTGATTGTAATATAACAATTGAAGTGGCGCCTCTAGCTGTACATTTTTTAGAAGTAATTTAAGAAATATGTTTCCTATTGAAGGACATGTTTCAAATTGAATCTAAAAAACGTACACAATACAACAAAATTTCTTAGAACATTCTGTTTCAGTAATGTAAAAGAAAAAGTATAGGAAATTGACAGAATTTGCTGATAACTTACTAAACAGGACATGCAAATGATATTGAGTCCGTTAGCAGAATGCAGCCCAACTATTCAAAAACAAACTCAAGGCTCTCGCGATGACAACATTAAAACATTAAGATTAAAAGACTTCAACATTAAACATCCCTATTAATATTTATTACAAACAAAACTGCTTTTCATCAAATTTCTAAATATTGTTTTGATTTTGTTGAAAGGTGATTTTCAAAATATTTTTACATTCCACTAGATAACTTCAATCTGCAGGTAAACAAGCTCATCAGAAATCATTGACATCATTAAATTTACTGAAAAAGTTGTTATGATCTATGCCAAATATATATGACCTCATAACATTAGGTGTCGTTTAACTCTTGGTAATTACTAGATCAAACTAAAAGTTAATATAGTTAATAAGGTTAAAATACCGTTAAGATGTTCACATTCTCCGTATTAAACGCGTTTCAATAAGTTAAAATACGAAGTAAATTATTAAACAGAAACATACCTAAACGACGAGTTGACGGTTGCGGTTGAATAGGCTGCGAAGAAACTAAATTCCCATCAACATTCGCTTGAATTGACGACGGTTCGTTGGCCTCTCTTTCATAATATGCCGCCAATGCAACCTCTAAACTGTTATTACTAGCTTCAAGGTAAAATTGAGCTTCACGGGGCTCTTCTCCTGTCACTGCACAGAAATCATCAATCGCCGAACTCATCTTAAACACGATATGATACTAACAATTTGCATAGTGAAACTAACATAATAGAAAATAAACCATAATTACGCTCAATATTAATCGTTTTCATTAAAGCTACTAACTTACTTTATATTCATTTTCAAATCTGTCATCGTGATGGTAATAAATAGATCATTAAGAAATGTGAACGTTTGCAACAAAACTACATAAATGCATACCAATTTATCGAAAATAAATTCTAAATACTTCAATACCTAATTTACAAAATAGTTTTAATATATTTGGTGTAGTTAGATCACATTGATTCCTTAAGGTGACTTTTTTCAAATGATCACTTAAAAATAGATTTTCAGATTTCGACATAGCTCATTTTCAACAATTTATCTAAAGTGCAAAATTTTGGTTGAAAATGAATACTCTTCTAACATAGCATAGATTTATTAATGAACAAATTTTATCAATTCCAAAACCACTCTTTGAATTAAAGCATTTGTCTATTGAAATAATCGAAATAAATAAACTTGCAACAAATGCGTACATAAAATTCTGAAGCAACCCTAGTTTGCAAAATCTTAGTCTGTACGTGTCCAACAGTCATTTAGGAGAAAAATGAGAAAACCAATTATACTAAATAGCATGGTCATTTTGTTTATGCGATTGTTAGTGGAATTAAATAATACGAGGAAACAAATAATGAAATTTGAATAACTAAACAAAAGCTTATACCCCCACCCCAATGATTAAATAGATATTTCATTGTTTAATTGTTTCATAGCATAGTAAAATTAGAGAAATTATTTTATTTGCCTTTGAATAAAAAAGAAAACAAAAAGTAAAAACTTTACATTCAAAAGCTAGATTTAAGCGTTGTAAAATTTATTTAATACAAAGTGAATCAAGCACCAATATTAAGGTTATAACATTTCGAAATATCTAAATTAGAGTATATTAAATTCCTTAGCCAATAAAATTTCATATACGAGTGCTTAAAATTTTAGAAAGTTATTCTAAATTAATTCGAAATGAGGCATGGAAACCGATGTAGACCATAAAGTAAACAATAAATGGTATAATCTTATAATTACAAAACTATAAACAATCTACAAATGCATAAAACATTAAGTCCGCAGTATAAAATCGGGAATTTGATACACTATTAAATTGGATCCAATTGACAATAGAAGCTGATTGACATTTACCACTTTTACAAATCTAAGTTCGTCAAATGTTTTACGTTTAAAAAAAGTTTTACTATAGATTAGTTCGCCATCCACACTCGCCCAAAAGTACAAAGTTGTATTAAAATAAGAAAGAAATATTGCTCTATTTATTAGTAAAAAACGCTCACTGCAATAACCACGAAGATCAATTCGCCGAAGTAACAAACTCTCAACAGCATCCCATAGATATAAAATATTAGGGAATGTGAGTGCCAAAATATGGCAATCTGAAACTTCAAGATGACATACAGCATCAGCATGTGAAGTAAGAGAATAAATTGATTTACCAGATGATAAATCCCACTTCCTAACGGACTTATCCAATGATCCCGTAAGTAAGTAGCTCGAGTGAGAAGGCACACTAGAAACACAAGATAATTCCTGGGAATGACCTTCGCATATAAACATCAGTCTACCTGTAACTAAATCATGAGTGGAGAAAGTAGGATGACGGGAGCATGCCACTAATTTTAAATCACTAACAATCAGGAATGTAATTGGACCAGGACAAGAATTTGTTACATTAGATCGCTGAAGAATCTTGCTCTCAAAGTTTGATAAAGGGTCAGAATAACTCCGATGATGTTTACGAACAAATGGTATTGAATTTCCCGACAGGGTATCGCTAATTTCAAATATTTGTATTGATCCCGAAAAGGTGCCAACACATATTGTGCGTCCTTCTACTGTAATACATGTAATAGCGGAATGTTGGATGAAGCTGTTCGTTATAAATCTTCCAGTAAATAAATCCCATAAATCAATTGTACCTTTTTCTGTACCTAGAATCAAAATATTATTATAAGTGTTCATACACCAAACTGACGTTAAAGAAGGCGTCAATGCGGTAGCAGATGATATAGATTCATAATCAGAGAGCAATGACACCGATTTTTCGCTCTCTGCATCTACTGGTGGAGATTCACTTAGTGGACGATAATAAGAGTTGAAGTTGAAGCCATTGTAATTATTTTCATTAATATTTTGCTTTTCGGATGAATTCCTGATCTCATCAAATGCTTGATTTATTCGAAATATAATTTCATTCCTTCTTTTTTCGGAAGGATACTGTTTATATCTCAAATGGCATATAGGTAATCGATTCTCGTCTCGCCGAATAATTCGTCGTAATCGAAAAATAGATTCCTCCGTTTGAAGACCCAATTCGTGCCGTCTACGAGGAAAGTCATGTATAAGCAAACCATTTCTCGTATCAAATAGTTTCACTTCCCCAGCCAAGTTTGCAATGACAACAGAATTTTCCATCCACAAAATATGCTCAATACCCGACATACAAGAATTGAACATAAACACATTCGAACAGTCACCGTCGTTCTCAAAACTAACATGCTTTGCTTTAATTATTCTTGGGGTAGAACGAGGAGAAATTCTAGCTGAAAAAACTCTGTATAGACCATATATCGCAGCTACAGTAGATATCCAAATAAAGAACCAAAGAGATAAGTAACTAGCTACTAATGATTTTAACCGATAATACAAACGAAGTGTTCGTGAAAAGTAGTTGGTATCAGATGTCATCGAAGCATTAATAGTAGAATGGCGATTATTTACTACTACATCAGCGTCAAAAACTCGTGATAATGTCATTGGAGGTAAAAACGTAAGATATTTTCCGTATAATGACACATTCAATTGATTGAATAATTTTGGCCAATGCAAATGTGTTTGCTGCTCGAATATCGATTGATGACTTTCTTTATGTCGCAAAAAATTCGCTGATTGAAATGAACGGTAATCTAAAAGCTCTTTGATTGGATTATCACCTATTTCTAAATCTGTGTCGGTATTAATTTCTAAATTATTCTTATCTGTTATAATTGTTGCGATATTATCTGAATTGTACAAAATTAGTAAAAACCATATTGTGCCGCAAATAAGCATGGCTCTTTGAAAATATCTATTATTGCCCCATGAGTTGAACAATCTTACACGCTTTGAATGAGCAAGTGAGTGTTTTGATTTAGTAGGACTATCATCATTTGAAAGTGACGATCTTCTCATGCGTGAGAGGGATTGAGATCTGCGCAAAGGATAAGTGTTTTGATGAAGATAATGACCTTCAAAGAGATTTGTCAAACGCATGTCTATCGAAAGAATCGTAAGTATATAAAATATTTGAATAACATAATCAACGATTAATGCCATGACGACAATGATACAAAAATCTTGAAAAATAGAAAACAAAATAAACAGCAGCGATAGTGAAACTTCCATAACCAGATTTTTCACAACGTAATAACCCTCTTTACTGATACCTTTAGCAATCCGAAATTTAATATCTAAATGTTCAGGAGTTGACATAACCGATTTAATTACAACTACTGTATTTTCTAAACCAATAACAACAACGAAATACGGAAAAACATCAGTGCCATCTAACGACGTCGGTATGCCCATCAATGACACAAGACAAAGTGTTGTTAAAAGTGAAACCACAACACCACCAACCGAGAAAAATGATAGAAACAATTTCCCTTTGATCAATGTTATACTCCGCACAGAGAAAAATATGTATAAAAACACAACCAAATACATTAAAACTAAAGGTAAAAGTTTGTTCCAAGAATTCAATTGCTTAAAATGGGTATGTAAATATGATACATTACCTTGGTCTTGATGACTATTAGCTCCACCAAACGTCCGTTCAATATTTGCTAAAACATTATGAATTGAGTCTACTGAACTATTGTTTTCTAGCACCATAGTAACCATAAAGGACAATACCCTCGGCGAAATATTGAAGCTAATTGGATATCCAAATAAAACATCTTTAATTGCAATTTGTCTTTTATATTCTGAACTAACAATTTTTATAGTTTTAAGAATATCCTTATCTTCTAAGAAACGGTCTCTTATACCCTGCCAAAAACTTACAGGTGAGAAAATTAGACATCCGGATTTATCCATCAATATACGATTTATCGCCGCAAAGGCCATATTTTGGGGTCGAAAACAGTATTGATGTAATTCACTCATCTCCAGAATTTGATGCACCTGAAAAGCTAACTTGATGGATTCAGAAAATAAATCCACAGGAATCAATTGTGAGTCGTTATAAGGACTTATTGTAGTTTTTATTGCAATTTGAAGAACATTACCTAAATGGCGATCGTTTGAAAACCACAGGGGATCTTCAATACTGTCAATTGGATTGGGATGACCAGAAATAAACTCGACAGGTCGAGGAACAGGAGGGCTCCAGTACAAAGAGTATCCAGCAACTGACACGACAAAAAACATGCAAATAATAACAATAGAGGCGTAATCATGGCAAAATAATCCATGGTAATAAAAAACAACACTTGATAATTCTTTAATTTTTCTACGCATAGAGAGCGCGCATTCAGCACAATAAGATGCATACATATCTATACCATAGCTAAAATGGCAAATTTATAAAAGATAATCGACAAAACTATGAAATACCATAATCTAATTCATTATTTATTCATTAAACTATTTATTTACAGAGCATAAATGTGCTCAATAAAATTTACGGGTCAAAGAGATAATAATAAACATTTTAAACTTATTAGCTGACAAATAAATCTTCCGGAGAAATCGCCATGATTTCGGTTTGAGCAACCGGTTCTATGCGAATAGTCAGGTAAACATTAGGTTTAGAAAACTAAATGCCTAACTTTAATATAGGTTTGAAATGTTAAATTTAGAAACACTATGCAGCATAGCAAAATTACAAGGAAAATTATAATTGCCACGAGATTACGAATACAATTAACTAGACATTGACACGGTAGTAATTTTTCTAAACCGTATCATACCACAATGGCTCAAAAGTTACCACGGTTTCTTTACTATTTTAAACGTTTTTGATTTAACAAGTCTCTTTTCATTTAGACATTTCTTATGGTAGATACTGAAACAAAAATTTCATTTTTTTTAAAATTTGATTTTTTATTTATCATAGATTTCTCTAGTTTTTGATAACAATTTTAAAAATCTTTATGATGTGCTAGATTATACATACAACTATTGAGTCTGAGTATATTGGAATTCGTTTAAAAATACGTCAGATTTTCTAATGTAACATTATATATTTATGTATAGATTCTGGACCCTAACTAATATTAAATATGCTAAAAGTGTGCAATTCTTTATCAAAAGTAATACTAAGATTTTACGGAGATATTTTAGCTTAGCGTGCATAATATACTAGCAAATATTAAATCAAATTGCTCCCAATTTCCGTTGAAATTGAAAAACTAGTAACGGTCTCTAATTCATTTTGTTTCATGCTTTTTGTTCCCGGTACTGGGACCAGCACTAGTGCAATCCTCTCAGTACTCTTTTTACTATACCACAACCATTGAGAATCGCTAGAAAACCTATGCTGTCTGAAATCTGAAGAGAGAGAGGTAAACTATTAATTTTGCAGTATTACTTCTAATTTGAACAAGAAGCCCCACTTTGAATTTGTAGGTTAGTCAATCTTTTAATTATTTAGCGAACGTAATTAATAAAACAAAAGTATCCAGCATACACATTGCTACCCATTGCTAATATGTATGGTACATTCCTAGAAATATAAAAAATCATTTGAGAAAAATTTGGAAAGTTTGCTAATTATTCGCCAAATCTTTGGAAAGTTTGGCAAATATCTAGAAAATATGCAAGTTAATTGGAAAATTTGGAAAATATTTACAAGTATTTGCAAATGAAATCCAAAAATTTGGCATTAATTTAGAATTTTTTTTGCTAAATTTTCTAAACTTGTTAAGGGTTTGCATAATTTAACCTAATATCTGCACTCCATTTTACTTTCTTATGGGGGACTGCAGTTCCAATGTACTCCCTTAATTCCGTCACCGGATAGGAGATTACTTCTCGGGCTGAAGGTGCAGAATAGATTATGCAAATCTATATACATTTAGATCAAATTAAATGTTTATATTTTTCATTGGAAAGTAAACTTTGTTTTGGTTTTAGTAATACATTATAGATTGCAATAGTGTTAAGTCAGGTTAGGAAGTAACAGGATCAGGTCCAGGTTTGACCGCAGCCATGTTTTTTTTAGCAATTTGATATCATTTTAGTTGTATTTAATGAAAACATCTATTTAAGTCAGTATGGGTTGTTTCCAGTATTTTGCTTTACTGACTCCCTTTATTATATATATATATATATATATATTGAAAGATTTATTCAGCAAACATGTTTCGCTACATACGTATAGCTTCTTCAGTGCATATAGAGTATAGAGGGAAAGTTTAGAAAAGTTTAAGAATGCTAGTATGGTTTAATTGTCTATTTAAAAGTTTTTTACGTTGTTGTTTTATTAATAATGCTTCAGTGATCTTGGTATGTTTGTTCTTTGTTAATATTTTAAAATGATCTTTTGTTGCTTGGTGATGATGTAAGTAAATTTCTGATGTTAGGTGACCTCTTAGGTGTTCTTTAATTCTAATTTCCAAATGTCTTCTTGTCTCCCCGATGTATGAGGCGTTACACTCATCACAAGATAGTAGTTCCTATGCTATCACTTAGAAGAGCATTGGGATCGGATCTTTGTTTGAGAAAAAGTTTGAGGTCTTAGTTGTTGTAAATGTTGGAATTATCTTAGTTTCATATATCTTTAATTTTTTGTTGATTCTTTTAAGTTGGTGTTCGATATATGATTGTCGTTCTTTAATATAAGGTAAATTCCAATAAATGTTTTTAGTTTTATCATTGTTGTCNATATATATATATATACAGTGACACGAAAAAGCATTGGATACATTGCATTTTTCTGTGCTTGTTCCAGAATACTTTTTGTTTCAGTCTGAAAACATATTGATCTATTTTTGACAATAAATATCTTGCATGTACTAATACAAAAACTAAAAATATCTCTGTGACATATAATTCACAAGCAAAAAATTTGAAATAAGCGAACGCAAAAGTATTTGAAACATAGATTTGTTCCATCATGAATTGCAAAAATCATATTTTGAATAATAGGCTTCATTTCCATAAATTTTCCATAGAAATTCATTTCAATGGAAATTTCTATGAAACTGGATATTAATTAATGAGCCTGTGCATGGACCAATAAAAAAGAGCATATCGCCCTGCTATGGCCAATAAAATATCTTCAATCTTTATTAATCTACAATTTCGCTAGACTCAGAGCGTGATGGGCAAAGTTAAAGAATTATCAAATGATGTGCGTAACATGATCATTGAGAAGCATAAAACAGGAGATGGCTATAGAAAAATATCACGGGATTTCAACTTGCCTTTATCTACAGAAGGAAACCTGATTAGAAAGTTGAAAAAATTTAATACAACTGCAAACATGCAGAGGAATGGCAGGCCTCGTAAAATTGACAACAAAAGTGCAAGACGGATTACTCACAAGGTTAAAAGGAACCCTTACATCACACGTCGAGAAATTCAAAATGATTTGAAAGCTACAGACAAAAAGTTAGCAAAGGCACAATAAGCAGGACTCTCCATCTCACAGGGCTGCATTCTAGAATACCACGGAAAGTTCCTCTACAAAAGGCTAAACACCTGAAAGCACGTTTAAGCATTGTGAAACAATATGAAAACGAATCAGGTGATTTTTGGGCTAAAGTAATATGGTCGGATGAGACCAAAATTGAATTGTTCGGAAGGAATACAGCCGCACATGTATGGAGAAAAAAAAGAACAGCCCATAAGCCTCAAAACATCATTCCTACTGTAAAGTACGGCGGTGGAAGCATTATGGTTTGGGGCTGTTTTTCTTCAAATGGCACTGGGGAACTGGATATAATCAAAGGAAGAGTGGATGCCTATCCATACCGCAGCATACTTGAGCAAAATCTTCATAAATCTGCCAGATTATTAGGACATGGGCGCAGTTTTCTTTTTCAGCAGGACAATGATCCTAAGCACATGGCAAAAGTAACTCAAAAATGGTTGGATGATAATGCCGTTTACGTGATTAAATGGCCCAGCCAATCTCCAGTCCTCAATCCCATAGAAAATCTGTGGAAAGAATTACAAGTGCGAGTTCCTTTGAGGAATCCACAAAATGTTCAACAATTGGAGAAATTCTGCAAGGAAGAATGGAGCAAGATTCCAGTGGACATGTGCAAAAGCCTAACAAGTAATTATGGAAAAAGACTAGAAGCTGTGAAACAAAGTAGAGGCTATGCAACAAAATATTAAATGAATGCATCCAATACTTTTCAAGTGCTCAATTTAGACTTTTTGTTCATTAAGTGTTTGTAAAATATATATATTCTGGTTTGAACATTTTTATGTATAAAGCCAACTAATATCTAACATATGTATCACTTCTGACTTGAAAAAACAAATACGTTGCATTAAGCAATACTTTTGCGTGTCACTGTATATAAAGAACATAAACAAGAAACTTAAAGTAACCAAGATCGTACCAATACTAACATCAAAGAAAACATCAGAATTTTTTAGAAACAAAGATCCTATAAACAAAATGTTGGTTTCTTCCATTGTGTATAAATATCAATCTGAAAAATGTAACCATTTTTACATCGGAGATACCAAGCGACATTTTGAAACTAGGATCAAAGAACATCTTAAGGGCATTTAAAAAGTGAAATATATTTGCATGAACACCAAGTAAACAAAGCAAATTTTGAAATATTACTAAGAACAAAGAACACCAAATTAGCTGAAACCCTATCCATAAAAAATGTAATTAAGAACATGCTATTAAATAGTCAACAAAGTACGATCAATTTACTGAACATATTTTAAGTGTATGCATATTTCAACATCATTTAATGTAGCAATTGTAAATTAAATCCCACGCATTTGTACACTGACGATGATTTATAAATCGAAACCGGTTGGAAATATTAAATTGAGCACGTTAGTTTATTCATATATATATATATATATATATATATATATAATAAGGAAAGACAGCAGAGATTTCTTAAAGCGGGAAGGCGAAGAAAAAGTCAATAGCAGTTGGAGGTTTGAGAACCAGGAGAAAAATAGCAGAAGCACAAGCGCGATTAAAATCCAGAGTGAAGGGTGAGAGGTTTCTTGAGACGACGAACAGAGAGCATGACAACAACATCAGAGCGAATTGGAGAATGTTATGAAATCAAATGGATCAAGGTTTAGATTGAGAGTTAGTAAACAATTGAACAGAAGATCACAGGCATAAATGTGAAGGGACAGTGTGAAAGTTGAGAATTTGAGGAGAGCATGTTTGTATGGTAAGTTAGAAATTCATTTGTAAGCACATTTCTGGAACCTTTGTATGAGTGGAACAAGGCACGAGACGGCCCCCAACTGGGAGAAGCATAGAGAAGAAGAGAACAAGGAATGGACCTGAACAACGAGAGTTTCACAGCAGATGAGGCCTTGAAGGGAACATTATGAAGTTGGCAGCAAGTTAAATTCTAAGATGAGTATGATGAGGAGAATATTTCACTGGGAGAGGTAAATCCGATGGGGGAAACTAAAAAGGAGATCCCACATGTCTTGGGAGGACTAAAATCAAGGTGGTTAACAGAAGAACAAATAAGCAATAGTTCAAGATCAGATGAGATATTGGAGGCAAAACAACTGCCAAAGTAAAAAAAGCGCAGCGTCATCGACATACAGTAAACAGGACAAGTAGGAACAGGTTGAGGGAGGTCGTTAATGGCAACAAGGAAAAAAAGTCCAACAAACACAGAACCTTGTGGGGTGCCACTAGCTACAAGAGCAGGGGAAGTTATAGATCAATTGATCTTGACACATTGATAACGGTTAGTTAGATAAGACTGTAAAATTCGATGAAATCAGCATTAAGCCAACTAAACGTAACTTATCAAGAAGAATAGAATGAGGAAGCCGATCAAAAGCTTTAGAAATGCAACCAGGATAATTACGATGGGAGCGAAGATAGTAGTTTTTCATCAGAGTGAGCAAGTTGGTGATCGTAGAACGACCTGGAAGGTTTTCACTATATATATATATATATATATATATATATAAATATATATATACATATAAAAGAAGAAACGTTTATTGGAAACATAATTAGCAGAGCATTAAAGTGAGTATAATATTTACACACATAAGGCACAAATTGGGATTTCCTTCGTTCAGATTTGTAATTAATAAGCATATTGGCCAGTATAAATCAATTTTTAGGAATCAGTGAATGAAGAGGATGAGTGGTATTATTTTGAGCACTGGAAAACATCGTTTTTGAAAGACGAAGCATTTTAGGTTTGATTAGATAAAGCTGGTAAAATTTTAATGGCTCGTCTTCTAATCTTTTCCATGGACTTTTCTAAATACTTTGGCAGCGAAACAGACATGACTAGCGTATGATAAAATTGGTTCAATAGTAAATCAATATAGCACATCGAGACTACGGAGTTGACGTATAATATGAAGTCACTTAGAGGCAGCTTTGACTATATTAGAAACATGCATATTCCATTTTAATGAAAAGTCCATACAAACACCTAAGTAAGTAATACTGTCATATATGGGAATACTGAAGTTGTTATGAGGAATATAACACTGACCCACTAAAATCGTTTTGGATTTGAATTCATTAAGTAGCATCGAATTTTCTGAAGTCCATCTCTTAACCTGAAAATGTTCCGTTGAGTCAGCACTAAAATTTAACTTAGTGACTGGTTGCTGTTGTTATATCGTCCGCATCCTTAACTAGCAGTTTGTCTGGATGGTTTGCAACCAGATAGGATATATAAACAGCAAAAAGTACAGGAACTAAAACAAATCCCTGAGGTACTGCAGCAGAGACTTTGAATATCTTGCTCCTGTCAATGCCAAAGACAACTCTCATGAGTCTATTGCTAAGATAATTTAGAGTCCATTCTATAAAATTTCTAGGAAAACCACACCTAATAAACTTCTTAATTAGAAGCGGATGACTTATTTGATCAAACACCTTACTAAGGTCAAAACATTCAAATACCGCTCCAACAACATTATTTTTATCTAGTTTAACCGTTAGAAAATCCAGTAATTTAACAATTACTGCAGTGGTTGATGAATAATAATAATAATAATAATCAATGACTTTATCTAGCCGCTGAAGGCATACACAACCAGAAAATAAAAACAAGTCAAGTTTTACGGCAGCGAGGACAGTCACAGGAGATGAAATAGGAGCAAATGGAAGAGTAGGCGAAGTTGGAGAAGGGCTCAGCAAAGAGGAAAGCCATCAAAGATTTCTTGAAGCTCGGTGGTGGGGAAAAGAAATCAATCGCTGTTGGAGGGTTGCGAGTCAAGATGTAATTAGCAGCAGTACAAGCACGATTGAAAAACGAGTGAAGGGTGCGATGTTTCTTTGTACGACGAATGGAGAAGGTGACAACATCATCAGAGCGAGTGCAGCAGGAATTAGAGAACTTAATGAAATCAAAAGGATCAAGATCCAATTTGCGAGTCAGTAGTCGATTGAACAGAAGGAGATCACAGGCATGGAAGTAGAGTGACAGCGGGAGAGTGGAGAATTTCAGCAGAGCGTCTTTATAGTCCAAAGAGGAAATCCATTTGAAAGCGCGTTTCTGGAAACGTTCCATGGAGTGGAACAAAGCACGAGAAGGCCACCAACAAGGAGACGCGTAGAGAAGAATGGCGCGAGGAATGGACTTGAACAAAGAGAGTTTCACAGCGGACGAGGTATTAAAAGGAACATTACGGAAAAGGGCAAATAGAGAGGAATTAGCTTTGCGGAGACGCAAAGACACATGTCCAGTCCAATTTGAGTTTGCAGCAAGTTGAAATCCAAGATGAGTGTGATGAGGCGCAAAGTTCACAGGTAGAGGCAAATCAGAAGGGGGAGCCACAGAAAAGGAAATACCACATGTCTTGGTAGTGCTAAAATCAAGATGGTTCACAGAGGACCAAGTAGACAAGTGCTCAAGATCAGGAAAAATGTTCGAAGCAAAAAATCAACCAAAATCAAAAATCGCAGTGTCGTCGACATACAGCAGGCAAGACGAGTTGAGAACAGAATGAGGGAGGTCGTTAATGGCAACGAGGAAGAAAAGAACAGCAAACACTGAGCCTTGAGGGGCACCACTAGTAACGGGGACAGGAGAAGAGATAGACGAGTTGATTTTGACACACTGGTGGCGATTGGTCAGGTAAGACTGGAACAGTTCGATGAAATCCACATCAAAACCAAATAAACGTAACTTGTCAAGCAGAATGGAATGAGGGAGGCGATCAAACGCTTTTGAGATGTCAAGAAAGATAATACAACCAGGATCATTACTATCAGAGTGAAAGTAGCAGTTTTCGATCAGAGTGAGCAGGTTAGTAATCGTAGAGCGACCAGGAAGGTTGCCATGCTGAGAAGAAGAGATGAGGTGACGAATTTTTGGGAATACATAACGAAAAACAAGGTGTTCAAAGATGATAGACAGTCGAGATAGAATAGCTATTGGGCGGTAGGACGTGACCTGCGAGGAGGGAAGCTGATTAGATTTTAACAGCGGAGAAATCCAAGATGTCTTCCAACAGGCGGGATAGCGCTTAGTGGAGCAAATGAAGGAGTAAAGATGCTTTAAATGGATAGAAAGCGTGGAGGAGGTTTCATGAATTACAAAGGAAGGAACACCGTCAGGATAACAAGGACCAGACAACTTGCAAGATTTAAGCATGAGAGAGATATCATGGGCGCTGAAGACCATATCACAAAGTCGGATTAGCGGGGAGGCAGCAGGCGGACCAGGGCACATGGAGACAGGTACAGAGAAGTTAGAGGCAAAATACGCGTTGAACAGATCAGCCTTCTCCAGGTCAGAGTGAGCAGAACGAAGGTTCCATCTCAAATTGGGGAGCTCAGGCTTGGAATGAAGAGAACGCAGGAAGGAATAAGAGTCTTGAAGAGAACCGGACGAGAAGCTGGACAGAAAAGAGACTTTGTCAAGTTCCATAAAATTGATAACATCTTCTGTGAGAGAAGCAAGCTTCGGAGTAGCAGTAGTACCAGAATGGCGTTTGTAAGACTCCAATTTATTCAAGGAGTGCACAGTAAGGGACGAAAATTAGAAAGGAAGAGAAGCACGCTTTTTCCGCCGACGAGGAACATAAGAAGTGTCTCCTGCCTCAAAGGAAATTATCGAACCATTTAAAAACGTAGGAATTTATATTTGGCACAACTGCCAGAAGACCATTAATAGCTTCAGAATGGCACACCATGTCTAAGGCCTTGCTCATATCCAGGGTGATCAGCTTAAATAGTCAAAATGTTTGAGGTAAATAAAAATCTCGTTCAAGATAGCAATAAGCGCATGCGTAGTGGACATCCCGTGTCTGAAGCCAAACTGGTTCCATCTAAGATTTTGATTATACTCCTTGGTGATGAAATCATCGATAACAATTTGTTCAAAAAGCCTTGACAGGCTGGAGGTGATTGTCACTGGCTGCAGAGGGAATCTGATGATACACCTCATGTCTTAACACAAGCTCTGACCGACCACAGGCGACAAAATTACTTCACAGCAAAGATGAATCGTGCTGTATCACCGTTTTGTGATAACCCGGGGTGTTCGGAAAGCGAAACGACAGCTACATAATATTTCGATGCGTGTCGTACTCAAGGGAACGAAGGGAATTGTCAAGGACTACAAAAAGCTAGGATCTTCATTTTGAAGACATTAATGATCTGATCGATAATGAGCAGAAACCCAAACTAAGTATCTCATATATCAGATAATACGACTGCGTTATCCGATCTTAATGATCTTGTTTTAACAATTATGATTACGTGTTATTGCTGAAGGGATAGATAGCTTCCGAGAAGTTGAACGCGACGCATTTCCCATCTATTCTTCTCTTTGGCTGGTTGCAGATACTTCTTCCCGGGAGCGACACTCTTCAGTCCATAGAAACATTTTACTTCTTCTTTATGGTAGACTTATTTCGTTTCCTTTCTCGTTTTCTCTGTGGAGAAATAAGGCGTTATTGTACTTTAGGGGACCCAGTTTATGTGACGTCATAAAATGGGTATAAAACTCTAACCCTAACCCCAATCCCTCACCCAAAACTTGGGTGTTTTGCAAAAAATTAATCAACAAGATGAAATGCAATATAATTGCAGTGGTTGGGGAGTAGGGTTAGGGTTAAGGTTAGTTTAATACCCATTTTATGACGTCACATAAGCTGGGTCCCTAAAGTACAATAACGCCAAACATTGTATATTCGAAATTAATATATTTATATTTTTACCACAATGTATTTGGAAATTTCATCTAAGGTAAGGAATTGATTTAAACTAAATTTTTTTACAGATTTGTATAAATACACTTTTATGTCTTGCAATTTTTTTTAATAATTGATAATTTTTTTATGAATTCCACGTTTACTATCCTTAAATATATACCGCGTGTTACGAATTTCGTTAATTATGCAAAGTTATCGGTCTATATCAATTATTTTTGAAACTTTTTACATATGTTATTGCATTTCTCATCGTTTTTTACCCTATAGTAGTGTTTATTTTGTCTGCGTGCACCCTATTCTATACCTTCGTCCTTTGCATTATATTATATTTTCATTTATTACAAAACACACATATATTGCTAAACGTAAAATTCGATCAAATGCATTTTCTAAAATATTTAAATTGTAATAGTTAGATTTGTCTATTTTGACCGTATTTAAATTTTGGTAAATAGTGGAGTATAACTTATTCACGAAATATATAGAAAACGTTTTATATAGTCTACTTCACCTTGTAAATCACAATATTATTTTGTTGAAATGTCAGTTTAGCGGATGTCTTTTTAGTCGCCTTTTGCATTTGAATAATCAATATTTGTCTCGAATATTTGGTTAAAAATTTTATTACTATATGTTTATATTTGAAATCTATGATTGAGAGTACATATACATACTATTTAGTAATTTTACAACTGTAGTTATTGTACAACTTACATTATCATGCATACTAAACCAAATTTAGGCGAACTTGTAGAATAGCGACACGCGGACAAAATTAACACTATTAGAGGGTAAACTACTGAGAAAGGCAATAAAATACATGAAAAGTTTAAAATATAATCGATACAGACCGATAACTTTGCATAATTAACCAAATTCATTGCACGCGGTAAATATTTAAGCATTATAGCCTTGATTTAAGCCGAAAATTTATGGATTTCTTTAAATATTTTGTTATATTTTGTATTTTTTTAGTTAAAAATAATTTCTTTTATATGATTTTATTGTTTTATAAGCTATAATGCTTAAACATTTACCGCGTGCTATGAATCTGGTTAATTATGTAAAGTTATCGATCTATATCGATTATATTTTAAACTTTTCATGTATTTTATTGCATTTCTCATAGTTTTTTACCCTCTAATAGTGTTAATTTGGCGAACTTGTAGAATAGCGACACGCCGAGCACGCGGACTAAATAAACAATAATTTAGGGTCAAAAACGATAGGAAACACAATAAAATACTCAAAAAGTTTAAAATATAATCGATATAGACCGATACCTTGTCATAATTCAGCATATTTGTAGCATGCGGTAACACGCGATAGCACGCGGTATATATTTTAGGAATATAGCAAATAAAACCACGAAGTCATTTAATAATAATTATCTTTAACTAAAAAATAACAAAATATAATCGTATAATTAAGCAAATATATAAACTTTTGGTTTAAATTAAGTTTTGATTTTTAGTAAAATGATATGAATTGTCAAAAAATTAAATTTGGCTATATATGGGGTGATGGTTTCGACAGGCATTCGTTACGAGCTTTAATCTTATTTAGAATTTAGCAATAACACTAAACAAAAATTTGATTATTTTATCGACTAAATAGTAAAGCAAACCTTAATAAACCTTATTTTGTAATGTAATGAAATGAAAATTGTAGTTAGTATTACAATTAATTTTGAAAATCCATATTACTATATTAATTAATTAAATTGAAATTACGGCTTATTTAATATAACTATCAGGGTTTTCGAGTACTCGGAATGTTAAGAATTCAAACTCGAAAAAGCTCGCAAAACTTGATCATAAGAACTCGAAAGAGAAATCATCAAAACTCGAACACGATCGAAAATACCGTAAAAATTAAATTCCAATTTCTTTACCAATCGCAAGCAACTATTTGACTGTACAATAAATGTTTTTACCAAACAAACTCGGAAATAGAAGAAAACTCAGAATTTTGTTTAAGAAAATACTCGAACTCGTAACGTAAAAACTCGAACTTGATTTGAAAACCCTGAACTGTATTATACAAATTTTTCTTCAAAAATTGTGATCAATTGAATTCATATGTATTTTGCTTGTAAAAGAGCAAAAAGGACAATTGTTATTCCAAATAATGAAGATATTATTTCACTTAAGATAAAGACTTGATTTAAATTAAAAGTTTATAGATTTGCTTAATTATACGATTATATTTTGTTATTTTTTAGTTAAAGATAATTATTTTTATATAACTTCGTGGTTTTATATGCTATATTGCTTAAATATATACCACATGCTATCGCGTGTTACCGCGTGCTACAAATATGCTGAATTAGGACAAGGTATCGGTCTATATCGATTATATTTTAAACTTTTTGAGTATTTTAATGTATTTCCTATCGTTTTTGACCTTAAATTAGTGTTTATTTAGTCCGCGTGTTACGCGTGCTTGGCGTGTCGCTATTCTACAAGTTCGCCCCAAATTTATTAAAATTGTGAATATTTGTTTTTTTAGTTTCATCCCTTGTAATGACGGAATGTATAGTGGAACAGCATTTAATTGGAGAAAATTTGCCTTGCATGGAAAGTCTCTATTCCATTGTAAAAGAAATTGATGATCAACTAAATGATAATGCAATACAGTAATTTAAAGTTTTTTTCTTAATGTCATTTATATATAATAATATATATTATGAAAGATTTATTCCGCAAATATGTTTCGCTACATACGTATAGCTTCGTCAGTGCATATAGAGTATAGAGGGAAAGTTTAGAAAANTAACAAAATATAATCGTATAATTAAGCAAATATATAAACTTTTGGTTTAAATTAAGTTTTGATTTTTAGTAAAATGATATGAATTGTCAAAAAATTAAATTTGGCTATATATGGGGTGATGGTTTCGACAGGCATTCGTTACGAGCTTTAATCTTATTTAGAATTTAGCAATAACACTAAACAAAAATTTGATTATTTTATCGACTAAATAGTAAAGCAAACCTTAATAAACCTTATTTTGTAATGTAATGAAATGAAAATTGTAGTTAGTATTACAATTAATTTTGAAAATCCATATTACTATATTAATTAATTAAATTGAAATTACGGCTTATTTAATATAACTATCAGGGTTTTCGAGTACTCGGAATGTTAAGAATTCAAACTCGAAAAAGCTCGCAAAACTTGATCATAAGAACTCGAAAGAGAAATCATCAAAACTCGAACACGATCGAAAATACCGTAAAAATTAAATTCCAATTTCTTTACCAATCGCAAGCAACTATTTGACTGTACAATAAATGTTTTTACCAAACAAACTCGGAAATAGAAGAAAACTCAGAATTTTGT
>CABFPE010000631.1:426611-444853 GCA_900660155.1 Hofstenia miamia | reverse complement strand
GAATTTTGCAAATCAAATTTCTGTAATTTTTGGAAGTTGTGTTTATGGCCACCTTCTAGCCCAGACCTAAACCATTTGGATTATTCTTTTTGGAGCCTTTTACAAAATTCTACCAATAGAACATCACACAGCAATGTCGACTTTCTCAAAGAAACTATTACACTAGAATGGGAGAGGTTGTCTCCTGAGTATTTGAAGAAGACATGTGAAAGTTTCAGGAGACGTTTGAAGGCAGTTATTGTGAAAGAAGGCGGTCACATAGCATAAAAACATTTTTACGTATGCATTTTCTCGTGGCAAATGATTTGTCATAACTTCCTATAACGTAATAAGTCATACGTTGTTGTTAAAGTCTTGTAGTAAAATATATATATATATATATATATATATACAGGGTGCGTCAGCTATTTGAGAACATATTTTTCATTTTTTTTAAATGATAAAAAATCAAACAAAAAATATTCTTAATCAAAAACAATTATATAAACATATAAGCTAAGGCATTGTTTAATAATTTCATTCAATGAAATTCCCCTCTACTTCAATGACAGCTTCGATTCGAGACCTAAACCGACTGCAAGCGCGCTTGAGATGGTCCTCATCTATGTTGTCCATCACTCTGACAATGGATGCTTTTAGAGAATCTTTGGTGTTGTGGGGGTGTTTATTAACATCTCTCTCAACGACGCCCCACACATAATAATCCAACGGATTCAGGTCTGGAGAGTTTGGAGGCCACAAGTTTGGAGTGATGTGATCATAAAAATGATCCGCCAACCATTCCTGAGTGTTTTGAGCCTTATGTGCTGGTGCAGAGTCTTGTTGAAAGATGTAGGGCCTTCCATTTCTTACTCTATCGATCCAGGGCTTAACAACAGTATCCAAGACTTCAATGTAAGCAGCAGAAGTGACTCTTAGTCCTTGCCGAAAGAAGTGTGGTGGCATCACATGTCCTTCGTTGCTAACAACCCCCAAAACCATAACAGTTGCAGGAAATTTTGTATGCATGACTGTTGGAACTTCGGAAGGGTCATCACACAGCCATCTGTCATTTCGTCTGTTTACCTTTTGATCTTGATCAAAGTTTTTCTCATCTGAAAAAAACCAAAGCATGCCTTGCTCAACAGGATGTTTCAGTTTGTTTAACAGCCTCTTGGACCTTATCAAACGATTCTCTTTGGTGGTCTCGGACATAAATTGGCCTCTCCTCATCACATAAGACTTGTAACGAAGATTTTCATGAACAGTTCTTCGAATTGTGGCTTCTGAAACATTCAGGTCTTTTGCGATGGACCTCATTGACTTTTGGGGGCTCTCATCAACGATATTTTGAACTTGATGAATAAATTCAGGTGTTCTAGTCGTGTCCGACCGTTGGTCGTGCTTTTTACGTTTAGCAACCTGATTGCAATCACCATCATTTTCTTCTAACTTCTTACGAACTTTAAAAACAAAAGATCGGGCGACTTTAAGAAATTGTGCGATTTGTAAATCGCTATGCTCTGCCTTTATTGCGACAATTACAGCATGTCTTTTCATTTCTTCTGTTACATTATTATCTGCCATTTTTAATTATCTCTAAAAAAATAAAAATAATTAATATAACGTAAAGAATAACGACATTACGCGATGTTCTCATTTACCTGACGCACCCTGTATATATATATATATACCGTGCATCTCATAATTATCAACAATTTATAAACGCAAAAAAATGCGCAGCCAATGAAAATATAATTATTGTTTATTGGCTGAAATATAGTATATAAATGGGAAATTACATATACTATACCATTATTTCAGATTTTTTTTTCTAGTATGGATGTAACACTAAAAATTGAGATAATACAATGCTATTATAAATCTTCAAATTCGGCTTCAGCAGTTATTCGCCTCTACAACAAACGTCATAATCTCCATAAACATATATTTGATGCTTCAACGGTTATGAGAATTGTCAGAAAGTTCAAGCAAACTGGCTGTATAGCTCATCAACAGAAAGGTGCTGGAAGACCAGACCTCTCTAGCGAACGTGAAGCCGATATTTAAATGGCACTTCAATCGTCATCTTCCAGCAAATCTCTTCATGTTCTGCTATCAGTCGTTTAACTAATATTTCAAGCGCATTATTTCATCGATTTTACGAAGAAAATTGAAAAATACCGATTGCACTTAAAACAGGAACTGATACCTACTGATTTTCACAAAAGGTTGGATTTTGCAAACTGGTTCCTTGATGAAATGCTGGAGTCAATAGATCATGTGCTGTGGTCAGACGAGTGTTACATGGACTTATAGGGTGGCGTCAACACACACAATGCTATCATATGGGCTGACAGTAAGCCTACACAGGTCATCTCAAAGCCAGGTCACCCTGCAAAGGTTTGCGTTCGGATTGGCTTTAACTCCTCATTTATGCTTGATCCAATCATTTTCGATGAAGGCACAATTAATGGCGAACGTTACCACTCAATGTTGAAAGATATTATTATCCCAAATTTAAAGCGACGCCGAAAATGCTCCAATACAATTTTTATGCAAGATGGAGCAACTCCTCAGATCGCTTTAAATGGTAAACAATTGCTTCTCCAAACATTCACAGAAGAGCTGGTCATTAGTCGCAATTTTCGCCATGAGTGACTGCCACGTTCACCAGACACAAACCCAAGTGACAATTATTTCTGGAGCCACCTAAAGCAAAAGGTTTATGTTGGTCAAATGCCTTCGACGGTTGATGAACTGAAACATCGAATAACTGTTTCAGTGAAAGAGATTGAAAACAGTGACTGTTTGAGGTTTGCGGTTCATCATCTCATTGATCGACTATCACTGCTCATTCAAAGTGAAGGCCGTCACATTGAACAACTTTTATAACCAAAACCCCATTTATATTCATTAACTTACTCTTTGTTTATTTGAGTTTAATCAAATTGTATTGAATATATTGTGTTTTTAACATTGTTGATAATTATAAGATGCACTATATATATATATATATATATATATATATATATAAGGTTGACAAAAAAGTGTATTTTTATAAAAAAAGTTTTAAACGTTTAAACAATGTTTTTTGCTTTTAGACAGACTCAGCTCAGGGTATGAAAATTTTGCTAAAACTCATAGTACCAAACATTGAATTATGGTAAACTTATCAACATTCATTTTTCGTTTCATACACGTAAATAAAACGCAATCAATGTATCTCAGTAACTTATACAAAACAAAGTAATGTACTAACTTTTTGCAACACTTGTGTAAAAAGTGGGAAAAGCACAGAGTCTCGGAATACTCTACAGTTTTTAGTTCACTTGATTTGAAGATTGATACTTGAATTATCTGCAATCAAGAATCACCCTCAGACACTCATTCGCAGTGAAACTAGTTGTTCTGTAACTTCATCATCTTCTCCTAATACTGAAGATATTTCGCAATTACTGAAGATTGATGGTCTGCCTGAACTCAACAAGCTTTTTACCCTCTCTGACGTTGAGTCACAAGTTAAAACGGTCCTTTCACATATTGATCAAGAATTTCGAAAAATTGCTAACATTAAGCGAATTGTAAATTTGCTTCTGGCGCTTCTCGACCTCGGACTATGGTGATAGCTCTTACATCTATTTGGGATGTTAGAAAAATTCTTGCAGACTGAAATCTTTTCCTTCTCTTGTTTATATCAATCGCTATATTAACAAAGAAGAAAGAGCTATAGAAAAACGCCTGCTGAAACAGTGTTATGACTTAGTTAATAGTGGTGCTCCAAAGATTGATTTAAAAATAAAAATATGAAGCTCTTTAACAAAGGAGAAGAAGTGATAAAATCCTGTGACTTACGATGACTAGGTTACGATTCGGACCTCTTGGGTGATAATAATATTATTGAACTTGACAATACGAATTATAGGAATTTTCAGAAGAAAGCTGTAAATATATTACGCCGTGTACTACGAAATGCTAGATCAGATAGGAATAAAGTAATTGAAATTCGGAGTATCATCGACTCTAACTCATTGGATATTTTATTCATTTGTGAATCCTGGCCTAAAGTAGTGAAGACATTATTGTAGATATGATCACTCTTACTGGATATAAGGCTATTCAATGTAACCGGCCTATGCATGGTGGAGGTCTATTATGCTTGGTGAAATCTGCACTACTATCTGGTCAAACAAGCCTAATGGATAAATATGATAGCTTTGATTATCTTACAGTTCATCTTCATGAAAGAAATTTTATTTTAAGTGCAGATGATATTGCACCTATTGAGAGTATGTCTCCCAAATGGAAAAACCATGCAGTTCGTAAGCAATTTATGGTTGTAAGACGCATGGGATTAGATCGGCTTTTACCCTTCTAGTGCTTTACTAGAGATTTATTTTGTCCCATCGTCAAGAGATGAAGTTGTGATAAAAAAGTGGTTACCCTAATGATATCATCACATTCTACATTGTGTTCGACAATGAATATCTCAGTGCTGGGTCGACTATTGTGTCATTCATTCTTGAGTTAGTTAATAATTCTTTATATGAATTTTACTTTCCAAATTGCTTCAAAAAGTCTAATGTTGTTCCTATACCTAAAACCAGCGAATCTGATCCTCTTAAACCTAGTGATTGGCGTCCAATTTCTCTTACTACTTTTTGCTCCAAGGTTCTAGAAAAAGTTGTTTATGATAGGGTGCTAAATCATTTTAAAAATAATAATCTACTTGATCCATTCCAAAGTGGCTACAAACCTGAACATTCTACTGAAACCTGTCTTGTTGCTGTTAGTGATCGCATTTATTCTTCCAATCACTGGGGACTCAGCTGCTTATTGGTGTTAACTGACTTGTCTGCGGCATTTGATACTCTAGATCACTATTTATTGCTTAGACGCCTGTCTAGTTTCTTTGGTGTCAGAGGCACAGCATTGAAATGGTTTGAATTGTACCTACAGGGGCGTACGTTTGTCGTCAATGGTTCAAATTCTGTGTCTAAAACATGTCATTTAGATTGTAGTGTTCCTCATGGTAATGTGTTAGGACCTTGCCTATTCACATTTTATGTAGCCCCACCATCAGATCTACTTTCTGAAGTTGACAATGTTTTTCGATTCTCTTTTTCAGGTGATCTCCAACTTATCACGAGTGTTTCAAGAGAGGGTTGTTATGAAACAGCAGAAAAATGCATTGAATTGGTCAGCAGTTGTTTGATTATGAATGGCCTTTCATTTAATGATCCCAAGCTAAATTTTTTGTGGTTTCCATGTAACAAGGATTATGCTACACCTTATAGTCTCCGAGTTGGTTAATTTCATTACTTCCATCGGAAACAGTCAGAAATTTGGGATTCCTGTTTTGTTCTTCGTTATCTGTGCATGAACATATCAAGCTCTTATCAAGACAGTGTTTTACAATTCTTCGTAATTTGTGGTCTATTCGGAAATAGCCAAGTCACTAGCTCATGCTTATATTCTATGTAAAAATGGATGATGGTAATTGCTTGTTTATTGGTTGTAGCTCCGTTTTGTCTTTGCTCAACATGGCAGATGCTGTACATCTAGACTTATTAAGTAACTGCACTGGCTTCGTGTAAATGATCGGGTTAAATTTAAAGTGCTTTACCACTGCTCATCAATCACTTTATTCCAACCAGTATCCTCTTTATATTAGAGATCTTATTGAAATACAGCCTAGGTTCTGCGATAAACTGAACAATATGGTGCGTATCATTCCTAATCATCCTAAGAAACTGAGATTAGGTGCTAATGCATTTCGCCATTTTTGTCCTATGATGTGGAATAATCTACCTGATGATTTGACAAAAATAACATCACACAAGGAGTTTAAGAAGAGGCTAAAGAGATTTTTATTTTATTAATTTGTTTTTGCGCTTTGTTAAAGGCATACTTGTAAATAATTGATATATATATATATATAATGAAAGCTTGTAACCCAATAAACAGCCAGTGACAATAATTACGAGTAATATTCAAAATTTTAAGAAGCAATACTAAAAAACATTATCAAAAATTGCACATTGAAAGTCTAGAAGAGAAAATGTACCTTTACGTTTTTCAAAGCAATAACTGGTTGAGTAGAACCATCAAAATTTACAGCCTCATCACCCCAAAGTGTGAGTCGAACAGTTTTTTCTGTGTCATCTATCAAAATTAACTCCCGTTTGTCATAAGTTTTACTTGTCGATTTGGATGTGACCTGCGTCACGTCCTCGGTTTCCTTTACGACTGCTATTAGATCAATGAGACTATCTTCAACCACAGTATCCAATTTTTCAATTGAAATATAATTAAAAACAATCTAAACAATTATGTAAACGCAACGGTAAAATAAAAGCATTAGTATAAAAATACAAGCCTGGTTATCCGAAATAGTTCTAAATACTACATTAACCCTAGGTCATATAACTTACTCAGCCCTTCTAATTTTAAATTGGAATTTTGTAAAATGAATGCGCTTTATCGCATGCAATATACAAAGATTCTATCTCAAAATAGAGATGAGTTCACCTGCAATTCAGACCTGATACGCTTCAGTATCAACCCTGATAGAATATAAACATGATGGTAATAGAGGAAGGGATGTCATTAAAACATCCCCTTCTCGAATTAAAATAGAACATAATTTTTTATAATGAAATTGAACACAGTCATGCAAACATAGTAACTTCTTGATAATTAGGATGCCTTGATGTAAATACCAACAGTAATGCTACTTCATATAAGAGAAAAGTTGATAAAAACTTTCATATACAGGTTTCAATGGGAGAACATAGCAATTACATACTGTTACTAAGTCTATCATTTTTGTTGTATTACGCCAGCCTATGACATATATCCCACATGTAATGATTAAAGCAATAATGCAAAGTACCTGTACCAAATAATTCTGAGTTAATTAGAAGTTTTCCATCTAATAATACAAAAAAGATTTAAATGAATCAAACAAAATTGATGCTGTCAAATCTGATTTTAATGCTGTTTCCCCCTGGATCTGATTTGCGATGCCTGAGACCTGACTCGATTAATCCTGAAATAGACGAACTTTTTAAACTGAAACTGAAATTATTCGGTTTCCAATTCGGTTGAACACATATCACCATTATTTAAAATGCTTAAATAGTTTATGATTTTAGCATTTGAAACAATACCTGAGGAACTTCAGCGTCGTCCACATCTGAACCCAATTCAATTATTGTTCCTTGAGTTAAGGTAAGCTCATAATCGTGATTGAGCTTGTTGAATTGTTTATTTGCGGGTTTCACTTGGCAACCACTCAGCAAAATTGTTCGGCCAACACTTAACATGTCATAGAATTTATCTACTTGTTCATTGAAGCCAGTCACTCGAATTTCCCCGCTAGAATCACTCACCTAGAAAAACCAGTCAGAAAAATATACATATATAACAAATATCAACCTCAAAGGAAAAAAGCTTGCCATTGCCTTTGGCGTTACTATATGTTCGAATACCAGAACGATTAGTCACTCGACACTTGATAGTCCACTTATGCTGATATGGATTGAGAGACATTATTGGCTGAATAGTTCCTCCACCACCCGGTGAACCGAACGCCATCGGAATATTCGTCTTGTTTGCAAGTGGAGTTTTTGGAGCCTTACCAGTATTAAGAAAAGTTTTCCCTTGTTCAGGAGCATTATTAGAAACTGTTTGATTCGTAATGACAGAAGTAATAGGCTGCGGGGTTCCAATTTTATGACCAATCTAAAATTGAAAGTATTTTTAAAGGATTAATGCAACATTTGTACATAAAGCTTAATATAAAATTCGACTTTTAAATAAATTACAAAGTAGATCAATGGTATAAACTAGTATATAAAGCCACATAAACTACCTGTTCACCTTTCTGAATAACTCTAACGTCAAACAATATTAAAACTGATTTCCCTGGTTGCAGGTGATTAACAACGTGCTTATCAACTGCGATAACAGCATTCGCAGTAATATTTTGGTTTTCAATCAAATGATTTAGTTGAGTACCAAGCATAACCGATGAATTTGTATGAACTCCATCACTAACAATAAGTCTATATCTGTCCTGGGTACTTGAACTTGTCATCTTTTTAAAATTTAATACTTGCAAATTGAAAGGATTTGACCGTGACTCAGTGCCTCCAGTTGCTAATGCACGAATTGCACCTTCCGCAAGCATAGCAAAATCTAAAAACCCTTGATTAATAAATAATTGCATAATCTTTATATGATTCAATTTGTATGCCTTTTTTGCACAAGTAGTCCTACTTAGAAGGCCATAGCTCAATCAATGTATATCTAATGCTTAATTTTTTATACCAATCGATTGTACATCGTAGAACAAATATTCAAAAAATAATTAAATTATAAGAGTTGGCCGATTTTGAAGGAGTAAAGGGTAACCAATTTTGATCCCAACACTAATATGAACTAAAGTTAAAATGTGCATAATTTTAAACAGACGCGATTATCATAAAAATCAATTTCTATTTTGTGTTGGGGTTCGCTTTGAAATATCCTGCATAGTAATTTTCGCAAATTTGAAAACAAATTCCAAACAGTAAGAATAATTTTACTAGTCTTATCGTATAAAGTTGCATTGATAGAGATTATGTATTATTGTCAAAGTTGAAAACTTGATTTGATACCCCATCTCATAAAGGAAATATCTTGTATATTCCCATATATATATATATATACGTGCAAACTTAAGATTGTTCAATCGTAGTAAGAATTCTACAGGATTGGCCAAATAACCAATATGCCATTCTGTATTATATGCGGTAAAAACAGTCGCTGCTTACAAATGTAATTTGCATATTGTATATAGTATAGTTGGTTCAAATTAAAAATATTAAATTCCACATTCAAAATACAAATATTAAAAAATCAGTTCAAAATTGCTCAGTTATAACTTTATCACAGAGAAGATGCTGATAACATGATTAATAATTTTAAAAAGCAGTTTTCCAATGCTAATAAAACAAGCAAAAAAACATTTTTGGTTTGATTACTTTAATGAATATCGTGAAAACCCTAAAACTATTTTAAAATATAAATAGTCATCTTGGAAGAATATACCTCTGACATGTGAGACATGGCAATACGATCCTAATAGAATATGAGCGAATAACGTTAGACTCCCTGAGTATATTCAAGCAGAAATCATATTTGATAACGTAATCAAAAATTTTCATTATATATTTAAAAAGAATTAAGCAAATTTGTACAAAACGAACGAATGAAAGTAATTGAGTCTGGAAAATATAGCGAATTTAATTAATCTTAAACTTCTAAAATGGAAATAAATTCAAATGCCCAATAAATAACCAAAAATGTGAAAAACATAACATCAAAATTTTGTGAATTTGACCAAATGGTAAATTACTGTAGTCTTAACGTTGTTATATCACAAGAAATTTAACGATAATCCCAAAAGTGTGACATCTCCGAAACTATGAAAGTATAATAATTGGGAATATTGAAGAAAAACGTATGGACAATTTTAAAAACTTCTAATAAAAAAGGAAATTGTACGAAAATCGTACCTAGTGTACTAAACGCTCAAAAACATATGTATATGTTACAATTATTTACATACTGCAAATTCAAGGTAACAAACGATACTCCTTGAAAACATTAACATTTGGGAGAGAAAAAATTATTTATAAAAACAGTCACTACACGAAGAAAAAGTGTAACCAAAACATATTACATTTGAACCAGAAAAGTTAGTGAGATACAATGCTAGTGAATGGGTGTTAAATGGAACCTGCTCGCGCATCTTAAGAGAAATTTTGTTTATTCCATTTTACATATCAACAGTAGATGTTATTGTTCTGATCTGATTATTAAATAAGTTTGTTTATTTGCATTATCAAGCATTCACTTTATATATAGAAATTAAGAATTTAGAATTTATAAGGCAAATTTCATTAAAGATCAATTACAAGAACGTCAAAATTCTATATCACTTAAAATAGTGATAAATAGTTGGTATAACATAGTAACCAGAAATTTATCACTTTCGTCTCATAATAAATAATAATAAAAGACGTCATTCCTAATTACAGGAAATCAGATAAGCAGAGAGCAACATAAACAATAAAAAACAAAAAGGCACAGAGTACTTGTCAAGAGTTGAGATGAAAGCACGAATGGCAGGAGCAAGTAAGATGCCACGAGCAGGAGTCCCCAAGGGAATAATGGCGGTCGCCAAAATTCGTCGTATTGATTTCTGTTTTTTCGGATATTTCAGTTCAAATAAACAAATGTAAGAAGACCATTACAAAGAAGTAGCGGGACGACGTGATACATTGTTTGAAATATCAAAGTGAAAATGGCCAGTCAATAATTTGTTGAAAAGCAAGAGATCATGATAATCAATAAGGAAACCTATAGGCCAAGATTTTGAAAATATAAGACACTGCTCATACGAAGATAGTGATGTGGGACAGCACCATTTGAGGCAACGGTTGTTCAGTTTCTATATGCTCAATAACAGAGATTTGTTTGCGTACCAGATTGGCGAAGCGTACAATAGGGCAGGCAATACACATGCTTGATAAATCTGCAGTTTGGTGGCGATTGGAATACAGAAGGGCAAGTTGCGCTTTAGCATGAAAAAGGCAGATTGGGCTGTAGCAAGTTTAGTGTTAATATGTAATGACCAATTTAGGTTTCATTGAATGTATACCCCAGGTCGTTAGGAATTTCGGTGGAAATGGCATTGTCAATAACAAATTTCTGAACATTGGCATGGCAGTTTGGGGAAAATATGGCAGCCAGTTTCGTTAGATTCAAGAGGAGTGAATTACGGCAGCTCCATTACAACAATAAAGAATGATTTGCTTGAATATCATTGAGTGTTGGGCTAGAGTAATGGCACTTAGCATTACTGGCAAAAAGCCAACACACGAAGAACGAAAGACAAGAGGGAAGGTCATTAATGAATAACAGAAATAAAAGGGGACCAAGTATGCTTCTCTGGGGCACGCCACCGAAAGGCAGCCATCCACTGAACAACACTGTTTCCGATCGGAAAGATAGGAATGCATCAAAGTCAGCAAATTGTCATCGAAGCCAAAATCTATAAGTTTGGTTAAGAGGACAGAATGAGGAACGTTGACGAAGGCCTTTTGGAAATCATAAAATACAATAAGGCAAGAAATATTAGCATCAAAGTTGTGGTACAGTCGATCGACGAAAGAAAATAATTGAATAATGGTGGAAGACTTCCGGATTAAACCATACTGTGCAGAATTGATTTTAGGTCGAATACGAATGCACAGGAAATCAAAGAGAAGCTTCTCAAATGCCACAGATAAGCGAGGAAGTAGGCTGATATGACGGTAGCTGGAGACAAGACTCTCGGCCCCTTTTTTGTGAACAGGACAAACAATGGGTGTCTTCCACTCAGCAGGGAAGACACATGATTGTAAAATGGAATAAAAAAGAAGAAAAACATAGGACGAACGCGCTGAAGAACATTTATTGATAAAATAATCAGGGAAATTGTCAGCAGTAATAAAAGTGGAGGGCTTGCATTTCGCTAGTAAGTTGCAAATAACTACTTCACTAAACGTGAGGTCAGAGAGGCAAATGGACGGCTCATTGTTTACTGGCGGATCTAAGGCAAAATTGGGTGAGAAAACACTGGAAAAATACTGATTGAAAAGGGAGGCCTTTTCAGCGTCAGTTGTAACAGATTTGCCCTCGTCAAGATGCAGGATAGCCGGGAAGGAAGAACTACTAAGCAATTTTAAAAGGCGAAACGGTGGAAAAACGAGAGAAGTTGTTAAATAAACAAGCCTTGTCCAGTTATACTCGCTGACACACTGTGAAAGCTCAGCCACTTGAGTGTCAGTGATAACTGATAAGCGGCGTCTGGCAGTGTTGAGCTTGTTTATAAGGTGGACCATGTAGGAACTATAAAAGTAGGGAAGTTGACTGCGCTTTGCACGTTTGAGAGGGACCATTGATTTAAACACGGCCAAAATGGATGTGTACCAATCGGATACGGCAATTGTGGGATAGGGGAAAATGATTGAGGGAAATTAGTCAGCATTAGTAAAAGAGTAAATTCTTCTGGAAGGACTTGTCGGTGTTACTGAAGTAAAAGAAACACTAAACTGAAAGAGTACACAATAATGGTAAGATAACCGCGCAGCAAAGTCAATTTGTATAGAGACTGAGGGCGGAGAGGACAATACTTTGTGGATGGGACTTGTGACCATTTGTTGGAGACCTAGATCCACTGAGGATTCCAGAATGCTAGATTCATACGAATCCTCAGATAGAAAACCTGACCAGTTGGCAGTAGGGAGGTTAAAATCGCCGGTAAGAAACATATTGGTGGATTCGTCGACATGGTTTGAAAGAAAAGAAAGGCAATTCGCAAAGTTCCCAGAGGATACTCTATAATTGCTACCCACAGGTGAGAGATAAAAGACACCAATTAAAAATTTGTTGGCAGAAACAGGTTGGAAATCATAATTCGCAATGATATTGTTTACTGCTTGAAGCACGTCGCCATGGGGAGCCCGGTTGGTACGATTAACAACAATGTAAGGAGAATCAAGGAAAATATGGCCGTTAGCAAAAGATTCTTCAAGCCATGTTTCGGAGAGAAGGACGAAGAAAGAAGTGTAGAATACCAGTTAATTGACTAGATCAATGCGTTGCTCAAGTCTAAGTATGCTGTGAACGTTCTCAGCTAAACGTGTGAGATAGTTGTCACCGTTTACTAGTCAACACTCCGTAACACAAAGTTGGGCTAGGGTGTCAAAATCAAGAAACCGGTCAAGTTCGGTTTTGAGAAAGAAAAGCTTGAGATTACGAATTTTCAGTTTCTGTTTCTTAACTTGTTTCTCTGACACTAGCAGGTAGCGTAAAATCAAAAGCTCATTTTTGATAAGATGTTCAGCTTTAGACAGCTCAGGCTTGATGAAATATCCGTTGCCTTTCAGTTTACCCACAGTTACGCATAACACGAGCACTCCAAACGGATTCTAGTCGTACAATGAGAGGCCGACATGCAGAAGACTTTTTAAAGGCACCACGGCGGAAAATTTTGGTGGAGTTAGGTTTTCTTGAGAAGACAGAGAGCGCAAGCTTCTTCTCCTCGACAAATCTTAAGGAAGGGGAAATGGTAACTTCAGGCAAACCATGAATGATAACAGTTCATTGAGTACACTCATCACGGATATAGTCAGATTGAACAGGAGTTAGATACAGGAGCGGAGAAGATACAGGGAAGTTGAGCACAGACAGCTTCAATAGAAGTAAAGGCAGTTTCTAGGGTATTAGTTTTGTTAATAACACAGTTAAGCTTATCTGCTGACATGAAGACGTCATTGTCAATGCACAAGTCAAGACCCAGAAGCAGTTGCGAATACGGCCCATGAGCTTGACTTCGTCAGGCAAGAGACCAACACAGCCACCATGCACCAATTGGAGGCATTTGCTGCAAGAGATCCCACAGGAATCGTTGTCCTTTACGACTTTCTCGCAGTGATCGCACTTCCCAATAGTAGATGTGGAGGGAGCCATCCGTCTGAGCAATTTTAACTAATTAAACTATAATAAACAGGCAAAGCATAATGTCTGATTCTGAATTTTTTGCCTCCATTTCATTTTACCTTTTCATCAGTAAACGTGTATAACTAGTATTATGTAGAGCCTAGGAACCTGAGCTGCAGCAACATATAAAATGCAGCGAGACCGGATGTGTATAGAACAGCTCCAGCTTCAAAGCAATTTGAAAAAGCTACTCTTACTAGCTGATTTTTGGGTGACAAAATATTTTTTCACAAAAAAGTTTTAAGAAATTAAAAGAAATCAATGTTCGTATTTGTGAATTTACTGTAACCCAAATCATAATAAAGACAATTGGTATCCAACAGTTTCTTACTCAGAGCTGGTGCTGCTTCATATTTGGACTTACTCCTAAGCTCTGGTCCAAAATATTTTTGGTCATTACCTGAACGTTAAGTAAGTTCTATTTGAATTTAGTAATTGACTACTGCCTAGGTCAATTAATCAGGAGGGTAAGAACGATTTTACTAGTGCTACAGATCACATTGACACTAATTCGTTCTCCTAGAATAAATATTGCGCTGATCAACGCATGGTCAAGGAAACACAAAGTTAGGAATTTTATATACCTTGAAGGAATCAATGTTCTTCCATACTATATAGATATTCTCATTGTCATACATATAGCACAGGGAGGCTAATTGCAATGAAATATCAAGAATTTCTTGATGAAATATACTGCAATTGAACTATCTACCAAAATGGTAACACATCATATCTAGTAAAAAATTATTTTTACTGCGATGCGATTAGGATATCGGCGGAGCTCTTCATGTGAGTCCGCGATGCTCAAGATCTATTCCGATATATCACAATTCCAATTTCATCAAACAATGACAATTGTAAGTATTTTGAATTAGTAGCAGTGGAAATTCTCAATGTTACAAAAAGAAAATTAAAAATAGGCCATTTTCGATTAAAAAATTGAAGGTTAACGATTGATATTAAAAATGATATAATCACACTTCAAATTACGAATTCTCAAATGCAAATTACGATTCATCAAGAAAGGTATACTATGCTATCAAGAACAATAACAAATGCATTATATTATTAAAATGTATTAAAAATAAAACGCAAATTTTAAAAATAATACAAAAATGAATAACATGTTAGAAATACGCATGTTATCAAAAAATTTTGTTCCACTTTTAATTCCTTCCGTCTTTTCTTACCTACTATGTCAAAAATTAAAAACCATTATCTGCTATTATTGTCATACAAAAGACAACTTTGTAGTTTTTTAAATATATCATTGCCAAGGTTGACAACTGTTGCAAATTACGAATATGTTATGGAATACATTGTTAAAACTAAAAGAGTTCGCAATTGTACTCTAAAACATCAAGTTTAAGAAACTACTTACTTAATTCTTCATTATCTTTGGTCAAAATTAAGGTGGTTATAACTTTAATTGTGAATATATAATTTTAGTATAATTATATTTTGTACTGTGCTTTATGCACGAATAATTATTCTCTCTTTTACCTACTTTAAATTTCTAAAGGTTTATTTCATTCCCAGGACCGTGGCTAGGGGCCATGGCCATCCATGTTGGATCACAGGGCCCCCTTCCTCTTGGCATCCTGGATCCAAACTCCATAGTAATAATTCTAATATTCTGTAACTCAGAGTCAATATATTTTAGTTGAAATATATAAAATACTAATGCCATTCTATTTAAAAATTCAATGAAAAAGTGTGAAGCTATTTCATATGAGTAAAACTATGATTAATATATTTTAGTTGAAATATATAAAATACTAATGCCATTCTATTTAAAAATTCAATGAAAAAGTGTGAAGCTATTTCATATGAGTAAAACTATGATTAATTTTTTGAACTTTGCGTGGCAATAGCCCCCCCCTAATTTTCAAATTCAAGCCACGGGCTTGTTCATCCCTGACACGATAAAAACATTATAATGTAAGTAAAACTTACCCTAACTCTATATTCAAAAATAAGATTTGCAAAAAATTAGATACATTAAACCATTTTCATATTTTGCAGAAAGCTAACTAAGATAAGGTCACAGAAAAATAAAAAAAGTAGTGGGTAATGCATACTAAGCGAACTATGTTTTATATCAACATAACGACAACTTTTAATATTATATAATAGCATGCTTGATTTTACCATGTCATCGAACATTGTGGTATTGTAACAAATTACATAATTAATAAAATTAGATTGAAATTTGAAATACAGCATTTTAAAAGTTTGAACAATAGTCAAAATTTTTTGTTTAACTAAAACTGTCTAAAGGATAAAATGTCAATTACATAAAACAAGTTGGTACTTTTTATCAACATACGAAATCTTGAAACCGACATAGGCAACCTTGAGATCGACATAGCAAATCGTTATAACAAAATGAACAAAAATTTAGCATGAATGAAGATTAATAACATTAGATGGGTTATTTAAAATTTTCTCATATGTACATTAAAATATTTATCTGAATTTTCTTTATGAAATCAAGTATAATATTTTATTACTTAGTTTAGATTTCAACTCAATAAACAACTGTTAAAACTAAATTTTGATGTCTCTTTTGATATAATTGAAATGTATACCACATTCATGCTAAATTTTTTTTTCATATTGTCATAACGATTTGCTATGTTGATATAAAGGTTCCCTATGTTGGTTTCAAGATTTTGTATATTGATAAAAAGTACCAAACCATAAAATAGTGGAAATCAGTTGGTACTTTTTGTCATTCTTGAAAATCTCAAATCTTACAAATTTTTCTCAGAACAGATACTTGCAATAATTTTTAAAAGGGAAATGTGTCTATTAAATAATAATCTAGGAAGGATTTGGGATAAATTTGGAAAATTGGAGATTTTCATGATTGAAAAAAAAGTACCAATACCAACCAATAAATTATATTTAATGAGAAAATAGCTTAAGAATTAATTTCTTGTCAATATAAAAGAAAGGCTTATTTTTTCTCTGATTTATCAAATAAGAACTAACAAATGATATCATATTCAACTATTTTTTGGTTGCATAGAATCTTATCATTTATTTGATTTTGTTAGATTGAGTAAAGGTATTGTATTTGTAATGTAGTGTAGCATCTGCTACCAAGTGTTGATGTAGGTTAAATGATTCTTTAAATTATTATTCCCTATTCTACATGGGTAGGGATGTACACATGTTAGCTATTTGTTGTATGCATTTCTGTTAATCTTCACTTAACTGAAATAACTGAATACTGTTTAGGTACTTTGCCATCATAGCTCTTCTCCATGATTGGTGGGTTGGTACATTTTTTGACTGCTTAAATATTGCAAAACGAACTACAAAAATTCAAAACGACTGCATGAGTATTGATATAGAATTTGTAACCATAGTGATTAAAGTAAAATTATTTAATGATTAACCAATTGAAATTACTATTTGTGTTGGAATAATATTGTGATTTAGTATCATTGTCCAACAAATCATAGCCAATAAGCTTAGCATAGATTGACACACATTGAACAGCAGATGCTACAATATTATATGTTCACTAAGAGCTCCTCTTTAAACCATAATATTGAGAAAAATTTTGCCTTTATATAAAATTTTTTATCCTATGATGCTGTCTTTGGTAAATTATATAGTGAGCTAGGATCAAAACAATTATATGGATATGTATGAGATGAAAATCCCAGATCTGAACCTGTGAAAATGGATTCAAATTATTCATTGTTGTTTAAATGTGTTCTGTATCTAAATAGTCTACTTTCAAATAATAAAGCAGCTCTTTCATTGTATAAGGAAGTGACAATTCCTGTACTTTGGTTGAGTCACTAGATGCTCTTTAACTTCATTTAAAGAATGAATGGTAAGTATATTTTGTGTACATTAAGTAATTTGAATGTATCTAAAACAATGATTTAGAAGTTGGCAGCACATCCAAATTGGCCCTGAGCTGGCTGCTATGATGCATTAGGTTTTTAATGTGGAACCTTCCCCAGTAGGATATTTATACTTTTTCCGATGAATACATTGGTACACAGTTCTGCACCATCCGTTCTTTAAAATAGGTTTCCTTTCACTGAATTGACAAGTCTTCCAATTTATTCATGACTATAATGAATCTTATATCTAAAAACAGTTCATACCTCATCATTAATTCTGATAAGAAGAATAATATAATGTAAATAATTTCTAAAAAAGATTGTTCTTTGTGAAATCTTTAATAAATTAAAGTTATTTCCCTTTTCTTTTGTTCCATACAAGTCTATTGTACACATAATATGTAATTGCAATATTCATGCAGTTGTTTTGAATTTTTGTAGTTCGTTTTGTGATATTTAAGCAGTCAAAAAATGTACCAACCTGATTGGTGTGTATGTGGCCTCCTGCCAACTCCAATCTCTGCATCAGCTCACTTGTGTTTCCATTGCTGAATTAGGTAGCTCCCAACCTCAACTCAATGAAGTTCTTATGTGTTCCCTATCCTAACTCAGTGTAGTTCTTAATGCTAATTGTAACTGACTTAAACTCAATTTGTATTGTGTATTTATGTCACTTCGCAACCTTGCAATGTCACTAGCTGCTTAATAATTATTACTTTAGCCATTACTGAAAACTATTGGTTTTAGATAAGTTAATTAAAATAAGTGACATAATAACTTGCAGCTTCCTACCTTACA
>CABFPE010000631.1:405058-426475 GCA_900660155.1 Hofstenia miamia | reverse complement strand
TTAATTAAAATAAGTTACATAATAACTTGCAGCTTCCTACCTTACATTTAAATAGCAATAATACATGCTCAGTCTACTTATCATTCTATTATATGTCACCTAAGTCTATAAGATAAAATATGTATAACCTATGGTAGGCTATCCAGCCCTTTTTTGCTGATGTTAATTATTGGTTACATGTAAACAATCAAATCAATAGCCAGCTAAACAGAGAAAAACTCCTATTTGTATACCTAACATAAATGCAGGTTCATGGTTTGGATGAAGGACCCTCGAGTTGCTCCCGATATGTGCCCAAAACACTACTACTGCATTTACCATTTAGCTTGACATTCTGTATAAATAAGCAAACCAATATAAAATCTAAAGATAAGATTTTCAAAGAATTTACTTCAACAATTTCCAAAATGATTTCTCGCCTATTTATAGTTAACTTTCAAAAAGTACCTGTCGTTTGAAATTCAAATTTGTATCAACTGCCAAAATGGCTAAAAATAATGGAAGCAAATTCGCCCCCTTAGTTTGGTCAAAATTCGACGACAAGTACTAATTTGCTATGTTATTACTTGATTGCATTTACAAAGATAATCTGATAATTAAACTTAAATTGTTTTCTAATTAGTAATCATAATTCGATCTTAGTTTCAACTAATCATCTGATCTTCTTTCTTCATTAGCAGCATTATGCTTTATATTATGCTACACGCCCTCCTCAGCTTGTGTTATTTTTAGCACTGTGCATTCTCTGTGGACTAACTCATCTGCCTTTCTAATTATCATTTCCACTTGGGGATTGTTCCATCTTGTTGTCAATAATTCTGGTTGCTTGGTTATTTTTAATACCGCCTCTCTCTCTGTTGTTACTGTGCTGTGATATCACAGGAATTTTGCTTCTTTAATATTTTCAGATATTGGAGTTATCTCTCTAAGTTCGTTCATTTTCTCTGAGAAGATCTCATAGAATTTCTTTTATAGATGGATCCCTTTTATTGCTATCATTAATGTCATCTGCGCATCTGCTCTGCTAGTGTGCGCCATTTCCTCATGTACCATTGTGTTTGGGTAAAAGAATGTGAACACTCTCCTGAGGCTCCTTGTGTTTGCCACGTCCTTATAAAAGAAGCTTATGTTTTCTCTCACTTCCTCCTCTGTTATTGTTGTCAGGTCGTTCTTATTTAATCTTATCATTGTTACTATTTCCACTCTTTTTCCCATAAATCCAACCACACCACGTTGTTTACTCCCAAGAACAGCATGATTGCCTTTGTTGTTCATTTGTTGATCTCCTCTCACAGTTCTTTCAGCTGTTTGTGTATTGGTCTTCCCTGAGTGTATAGTTGATAAAGAGTTATTGCTCCCTTAACATATAGCCTATCCTTGTTATCGTTTTTTACTAGTATTTCTTTTGTCTTTTTATAATCATCTCATTTGACTATTGCTTTTGCATCTTTTTTTGTATTCATGTATGTTTTGTATTCATGTAAGAAAGTTTTGATGATCTTTACATTTTTGGGTATCCTCTGTCATGGGAGTACCATCAGGATTGATACTGCTTGTGGTGGAGTGCATATGAGGATTTTAGTTTTTATCTGTTGCTTTATCTCTCTATAATCTTGTGACATTGTTGGAGCTCTTGCTAGTCCAATTGTGTCTGGATAATTCATTTTACTTTCTTTCAGTGTTTCCCAGAATATTTGCGTTAAGCCTCTCCTGCTCATACTCATTTGAATTTTGTCATTCACTTCTAATTTCAATGTGATGCATTCTAAGTCCACTGCTAATTGATTATACAGTTTCAGCATCTCTTCCAATTTGGTTTCCATGAATGCTTCTGTGAACATCAGCTTCATTGATGCTACTGTTTGCTCCTCCTTTACATATTGGTAATTCGTAGAGCAAATCTTTTCTTTCTCCTTTGTTATTTTTATTTTGACTAAAAATCTCTCATCATCAGTATTGACCCATTCCATCACATGTTCTGGTGTGGAGGCTTCCCATTATTTCTTTTTTTTTCTGTCTATTTGTTGCTGTGTTTTATGTGATAATATTAGCTGTGTCAACATTAACAATTCTTCCTCCTCCAACATCTCTTTTTGTGTTTTTGTTGTCATCTCACAGACTCTTACCAGTTCAGTTATGCCTCCCCTTCACATCATTTCTGTGCTCTTGATGATCTTTACAAATGTGCAGCAAGGGCTCTCTTTTTTTATATTTCTTCATGCCCAGTTCAAATGTTTGTTGGATCTCTATATTTTTCATAATGGTTATGATTTCTGTTGTATTTATGATTTTCCATTTGATAATTTTCTTTGTTGTTATCCAGGGTTCTGTCTCAACTTGTTTTAGTCATGTTTCAGATGTGGCACCCCACATGTATTTCCTCATGGGCTCATCAAATACTGTTATCTCTTCCAGCATGATCCCTGTTTTATTTGCTATATCCACTGTTGACATTCTTCCTAGTGGGCTTTTGTTAATGATTAATCTACTGATGAGCTTTTTGATCTCTTGCATCAGTTACTTGTTTTTGTCTGGGGATGTCAACTTCTCAATGTGCCCTTTCAACAACCAATTTTTCATCTGCGTGTTCACTGGGGATAGAGCTATCTCATATCTCTTTGCCTTTGCTAACTTGTGGCATCCTGCTCTGGAAATTGGTAGCCTCAATTCCTGTTCTTATGTTGTGAAAATCGCTAGAATCCATGCCAAGGTTCAGAATCTTATCTCCAGGGCGTTCTTTTCCTTGAATAACATATTTTTAAAATCTTTTGTTGAGTTTAACTCATATGCTCTGTTGATTTCTGATAGTGCCACTTCAACCATCTTATGGTATTTTTTCGATGGAGCCTCAATATGTATCTCTGGCCATTCTTCTTCCATCTTCTTTTGTAACTTCATTTCCTTCCATATTTCTTGTATTTTCTTAATATGTTCCTGCCTTTGCATGAGGCTGTACTTGATGAACAGTGTGTTTGCTCTTTCTACACCTTCTGCATGTGTTGTCATTTCTATTGTTTTCACCTGCTTGAATAAATCAATGGCTATGCACAGGTCTACCATTAATCTGCAATGGGCTACCCAGTAATTGATTTGTAAGTCTAGGAGAATTAATTCTGCGACCTTTGCTTCTGTTGTTAGTTTCTCCCATAGGAAAACGTTTTTGACCTGTATCTGTAGTTCTCTCAGGAATGGTGGTAGTTCTGTGATCATTGTTCTCCCAATGATTATTACTCTTATGCCCTGCACTCTAGCCATTCTTAGAGTTTGATCTATTTGTTTTTCCAAATTTTTGTTATACTCTTTTTCTTTTAGGATGTGAATGATCATTAGATTGTTTTTGTCAATGTTAATTTCCAGTATCTTCACAATCTGTTCTTTGTATGCCATGAATGCTTGGGCTGTTTCTAGTGTGAAGTTGTCTTTGAAGGTTACATGAACTGTGCTGTGCATAAATGGTTGTTCTACCATTTCATCTAGTTCTCTTTGATAGCTTATAATTGTGTTGACCATAGGTCTTTTTTGCATGTCTAGTACTATCAGTAGATTCCTGCCCTCTGTCTTTGCTATCTTTTGAATTTGACTCTTTGTTTCTGGTGACAGTTTTTGATATGCTTTGGTTCTCATTTTCATTGTTCCCATGAAGTAGGGGTGCAGGGTCTCTCCATTCTTTTCTCTCTGTCTTTCAAGCACACTGTTCTTTCAGATGTGCTCTCAGAGGGGGCACGTAGCTGTGTAATCTGTAGTGGTCTACTGGTGCTTGGCTCACCATCAAGTGAGTCCATGCAGATGGTTTCAACTGAATCACCCTTGAATCAGCTCACAGTTGGTGCTTTAAGCAATTGACCAGTTGTTGGTTCCATCAATATGTCAGCCTCAAATTGCTTTTGTATATGCATGGTTCTTCACCCACTTTCACCTTCCCCTGGAACTCCAATAGTTGCACTGCCCTTGAATCAGCAAGGTGGACTGGAGGGAAAGTTGTGCTGCATTTCACCAGTTCTCTGTGTGCCCACCCTCAAATCAGAGGTGCAGATCTCTGAGATGTTCACTGATTCTCTGCTTGCCCTCTAATTGGCGGTGCAGATCTCCAGTGGGAGAGGCATTGTGTCTTTTTGTCTCCCTGCTCTTAAATCAGCCTTGGGGACTACTCAGATGCCCTCTCACATGATTATGCTACAGTAGGCATTGTTATTGACTAATTTCATTCAATAGACTGATGCCTGTTGAGGAATATGATTGAGCAAATGAAATTATCTACTCTAAAATTAATAAAATGTATTACTCTTAACTTATTGCAGATTTGTTTTATCAAAAATCATATATATGTTATATATATATATATATATATATATATATGTATATATATAGGTATAGTTACTGCTGTGTATGTTTGAAAACGCAAACAGAGGTTGAAATTAAAATTTTGTTGACCACTCAGTACTTTTCCCATAGTGCACAGTGGTTTTTCCATTTGAAATCCCCAATTTTTTAGTTTTGTGTACTTTGACTACACAGTGATAATTGTATCAATTTTGAGCATATATTTACAAAGTTTGAGGCTTTTAGCCCCAAACAGCCAATTTTCTGTGGGTAACTCCAGGAATTTCCACTGTGAAGTGCTACATGACCCACTATTCCCATGGAATTTAGTAGTTTCAATGCCCAGGAAATTAAAATTTCAATGCACTTGGTACCAAAATCAAACTGGGACCCTAAAAGAAGAACGTGGGAACTCAGATTCCAGAAAATCTTCATAATTTTTTCAAAATTCCGTTTCCAAATGAAAGGTATCCCATGGGATCACAGGTAAACATGATGGGATAAGAATATTTACTGGGATATGTCTTTTCATGCATGCAGGACTAATAATTTACATGAAATTTGGCCTTGGACCAATAATTTATGTTCCTTTCAGACCTTTTGCCCAGAGTGGTCATTATCAAACTTTAGTTGTACACAGCAGTCAAATGAATACCCAGTTTTGTCCTCAGTGGTCAGTATAAATATATATATATATATATATATATATATATATTAGAAGTAATTATACTGAACTTTGCAATATTCATTTTTAAATGCTATGAAAAAATATAGACTGCTTTTGATTTTGAAAATCATCATCAGTAACAAATATGTGGGGAATAAATATTACAATTTACTACACTATTATAATACCAAATTACTGCATGCACACTAGAATAAATATAATGTTATCATGCTTTGTTGTTTATTTAGTAATTGATGTTTCTTTATTTGCTTGATAATTAAAGCTTTGCTTATTTTAGGATGTTGTGTTCTTAGTTGTATGAAAAAATGATTTCTGATCTCAGGTGTCTCTAAATATGCTCTGTCATTCTTGTTACCAAATGTTGCTTTTTCCCTGATATATGATTTTTCACAATCATCACATTTATAATTGTAGACATAAGAGGAAACTAAGTTCTTTTGAATTGAATGTTTATTTTGGAAAATATCTTTAGTTTTATATGATGTAAATATATATATATATATATATATATATATATATATATTTATATATATTGTAGAGTCACTCAGGGCCTCCTTTTCTTTTTCGACCTTATTATTTTGGCACTCTGAAATTGTGTAGCGTCTTTTTGATGTTTTGATTTCTTGATTTGCTGCTATCTATTTGTATCAATTTCTTTTAATCAATTATTTGAATTTTGAGTGTAGTTATTTGATAGTGTTAGTATTTGTCTTCTCTATTTGAAATACATGTGATTGCTCATTTTAACTTTTAAGGGGAAATTATGCTTTGAAACTGTAAACAATTCAGGTAAGAAGTTACAGATTTTTGTAATAAATATCTGAGACAATGTAGCAAAGTGCACAATAAATTCAGTTTCCTTCTATTGCATTTGATCTTTGCTATTAATTATCTATTAACCCCCTTTAGATTCATCATTAAAGATTTGGTAATGATAAGTATTGCTTAAGATCTGGCAACAATTTGGCAGTAAACTGCACCAGATCTGGGGTGACAAATAGCTGCTTAATGGTGACAGCAGAATCTTGTCCACTTTAGGTTACAATTACATGTAGGGAATAACATCTTTTATTCAATCTGTTCCTACTTGTACATAATAATTTACACTTTGCAAATATAATATGTCATTGGTGAATGTGAATGCACAGTGATTATGTGCCTTTTATTTTATTATTAATTTATATGAGCTGAGATAAGAGAACTCTGAGATAAATTGTTTATTGAGCTAGGAATTAATACTTGAGACACACAATTACACCTTGACAAGTGGGGATGGCTTCAAAGATATGGCTTTGGCATGATGCCATGTGAATTGGTCACTGCTGGAATTCTTTTCTGAATGGAATTTCTCTATTTGTTAGGCAAAAATCAGTGAACCACCAATGTACGTTTTCTGTTGGAATGTGGGTCACTCTCTGCTATGGTAGACTTTGCAACCTTGAGTTACCCAGTACAGCTAGAGTAGCCAGAGCTCCCCTGCAATTCTACATGGTGACCCTGACGTGATTATGGACAAATAAGGGTGTCCATTAAAATTTCTACTCTATTCTGTTGATGAAGTGGTCATCTGATTTTTTCCTGGTGATTGCAACATAGTGCTGAGCTGTACTGTTTCTATATCATACCTGGTTTTGTTCTTTCTCTTTGGTGTGAGCCAGCCAGGACAGTTGTTTCCCCTGATCATAAATCTACTTCACTACCAATTGATGCATAACTTTTCATCTTATGTTATTTTTACTGCAGTTCTATGCTATTGAAGCTGTCACCAAGCATCAACGTCATTCTTACTTGTTTTGGTTGTTACCTTGTTGTAGTCATATCCTCCTAGAATCTGGATTTAATACCATACCCTACACCATGCTGTTGTAGCATCATCCAGATAAATCAAGCTGCTAATGTCAAATCAAGTGGAGAATAAGATCAAAGAAGAATGATGATTAGAAATATTATAAAATTATTAAATCAGTTAGATTAATTTGTATTATCAAACCAAGCAAAAATAAGTGTCAACTATAAGAAATTAGTATCTGTTGATAATAATTCTTTTTGGCAAAACTGAAAGGGCGAAATCACTTCCATTATTTTTAGCCCCCATATTGGCAGACAAAAGTTCAAATTTGAAATCAACAGGTACTTTTCTGAAATTACTATAAATAGTTATGAAACCTTGTAAGCAATTGATAAAGAATTTTATTCAGAATTTTTATTTTGTTCTGTTAATATGGTTTGATTATTTATTACAATGTCAAGCTAAATGAGTTTTGTTTAGTAGTGGTCTGGATCCATCATGAGATTGATTCTAGGGTCTTTGTGCCAGATCACAAAAGTGCACTTAGGCTAGGTATAGGGGTTTTTCTCTTGTTTAGTTGACTATCAATCATTTAGTACATGTATTAAAATAAATAGATTCAAAATATGGTTGGATGACTGAAACCTAGGTAGTATATTTATACTATTTCAGATATAAATTAGTGAGTATAAAGTGACTGATAAAGTGACTGAGCATGTACTGATTAATAAATGTAGGTTAGGAAGCTGCTCAATATTAAACTAGTTATTAAAGCCAATATATTTTAGTAATAGCTACATGTAATATTAATTAAGCAGCTAGTAACAAGTCCAGTTGAATATTTATGAAACACTTTTACAAAATAGAGTTTAAGTCAAATTCTGTCTTGTCGTGAGTATACACTGAGCTAGGATAGGGTACACATAAGTTATATCTCTGAGCTGAGAGGTGGAACTCAACCAAGTGGATCATTGATGGACTGGTGAAACTGGATGTGGAGATCAGCTTCACACATATGCCTACTATTGATCTTTGGAGTGATTGCTGTATGGCCACATCACCTAATTAGTGAAGAGTTAAATCTAGTTATGTTAGGTTAACAGAAATATACACAAGCTCAACAGCATCAAGTTAGTAAATTCCTCCCCACAAAGATAAAACCAATGTTATAAAGTAACAAAGGATAAATAGTAATAATGCCTGGTAAAAGATGTTACATCATGACTGTGACAGCCTAGAACAACAAACTATGGAAAAGAACTTCTTTCATATAGCTGAGTTAAGATAGATGTTTCTTCTCAGAACACAAGGCATTCTTTTTCTTTGATTAAAAGAAACATTCTGTGGAACAATCTGCACATTGTGACAAGATCTATAAGTAAGAGTGGAAGTTAAGCAACAGGACAACTATATGAAAATCAAACTAGTCAACAAAGAGAGTTGCCTAAACCCAAGCAAGTACACTTTGACAAGATCCCAGAATTGTGATCAAGAAGGAGTACCACTATGACCAAAGAAAAATATGACATAATGAAAAAACATCCAGGGTAGTAAACCATAGAGCAACATGATCATTGCCATACTCTGGTGAAAATTCATCCCCTGACATGGAACTACAGTCCCTACACTCACAACCAAGAGATAATTGACATGTTAAGATGAAGCCAAGAAAATTAAGCACTCTTGAAGAATGAAATCAAGCAATTAACAGACAAATTCAAGCAAATGGAACAACAAAACAAAATAATCTTGACTGAAATCAAGCTAAATATGGAAATACGACTAGATGAGCAAAGCAAACTATTCAAAAATGAGATTAAAATCCTCACACACCAATTATCTGAGTCCAACAAAAGATTCTTAGAACAGAATCAACAGTGGAAAGAACAAACAGACAGTTAATAGAGGACAATGATTTACAAGCAGGAGAACTGGAGCAACTAAAGGACAAACTAAGATTGCTACAGCTAACAGAAGAAGAAAATCAAGGGAACATACAGACCCACAAAATGGAATTTCAATCAAGAAAGGAGAGTAAACTGTAAGCACCACACATGCTGGACAACAAAAGAAAACATACAAAGAATTGGACAAAGACATAGACACTGAGAAACAGAAAATCATAAATGAGATTATGAAGGCAGTAACTACACAACTACAAGAGGAAGACACAATAAATAATCACAACAAACCCAAGTATGAAAGTTCAATCTTACCACAACTGACAACTAATGACACAATGCCTTGTAAAGCAACACTACCCAATTTCAATGGGAGGGTAGATGGCTACAACCCAACATTTGTTGAATGGTTACAAATGTTTGAAATAACAATGGCAGAAAGAAAAGTAAACCAATAAGCAGCAGCAGCAGCAGCAGCAAGACTCCTGCTGTACTTGACAGGCGCAGCTTCCCAACATTATTTGCTGTTGGACACAGAAACAAAGAGGAAGTATGAATTACTTATTGGAGATTTCATAAACTATTATGAAAAGAAGAGTTTTAAAAACCAATTTCAAATAATTCTAAAAGCAACAAAAATGAAAAAACCAATGACAATTGAAATTACATCCAACAAGTTGAACGTCTATTAATGCTGAGGTCAAGGGCAAATAGATATTTAAAATATGATTTGTTCTCACATATTTGCAAAGGAATGCCAGGGCATCAGAACACAGTTCAAAATAAAGTGTGAATTAGATGATAAGTTAGAAAGGATGATCTGAAAGGTGGTCAACATACAGGCAACCATCAAGAACAATGCACAAATATACAAAAAAGCCACATGGCACAGAGAGGCACCAACATGGAGAAACAATCTCAAACCATGTTCCCCAAGCAGAACTTACAATGACATGAACCTGGAAAAAATTATAAAAGTTAAAGGGAAAGATGGAAAAACTAGAAAGGTAAGAGAAAAACATGTCAAGTGCTATGGCTGTGGACAAAAAACCCGACTGCACAAAACAAATAAATGTAATCAGAGATGAAGAAGCATATTATGACAACAATCAGAAGATGAAATGGACTAAACATTGCCAACTGACAAGGAGTTGGAAAACTAATCAGAGTACTGCTCATAAAAACTGTGCATTGATAATGATCCTGACAAATCTTGATACAATAAATACAATAATGATAGCAATCAATGGAGTAATGACAAAGGCAACAATCAACACTGGAGCAGCAACATTGATAATCACAGACGAATGTGTGACAAAGCTAGGGTTTAACTGTGAAGATTTGAATAGTTGCAATAAAAGATTAATTAAAGCATCAGGAGAATATATCAACACAAAAGGAATGATAAATGCAGTACAGATGACAATTGCTAATATGACATTCAAACAGTCATTGGTGGTGGTGGACACACATAACAATCTGTTGCCATATGAGGTCATTCTGTGTGACAATTTTTTGACAAAAAATGGGTGTGTCATCAACTATGCAAACAGAACTATAAAGGTAAGAGAGGAAGAAATTGAAATCAAAGAAGAACAAGGGAAACATAAAATGATTACATTTGAATTGCAGGAACACATCCACCTACAGCCACATCAATGGAAGATGCACATGATAGAAACAAAAGATGCAATAACAGCTGACATGATGCTATATGATAATCAAGGCATTAGCACTAAAAGAGTATCAATGCTGTCTAGCATTTGTACAGTCAAGCACAGAAAAGGAAGAATACCAATCCTCAATGCAATGAATTGAAATGTTAATTTAAAGAAATCTCAAGTAAGGATATATGGAAAGTACATCAAATCCAACATCAGACTCATTTGGAAGGTAATAGGAGACAATGATGGAGCAAGTAATTTCCATGGTTGACTCAAGGACATGCAAATGAAAGCAGATAGTACTACACATGGCAGACTCAAAGGCAAGTGGAAGAACACCATCAAAGTCATGAGTACTCCCAAAGGCCAACTCAAGGGCATAGGGACAAAAGCAGAAGAAGAAGATGTATACAGTACACCTGAGATAAAGAATGAAGGCTACCCACACCAGGAGGAATAGGAAATCATGGAACTAAGGAAATTGTTGGAAAAACACAAATGTATAGTCAATTACAGAGAAATAAGTGTGGGGCAAGCAGTGGGCGAAAAACACAGAATAGTCATGACAATGGATAAACCTATCAAGCTGCCAGTCAGAAGAGTACCAAAGCAAATGAAAGACAATACAACCATATATTAGAAGAACTAATTGACAACAAGATCCTCTGCCTAAGTGAAAGCCCATACACGGCACCAACTGTATTTGTGAAGCAAGGGGATAAATATTGCCTATGTATAGACTTTTGTAAATTAAATGAAGTGATGAAGAAATATTCATACCCCCTACCACAGATAGAGGACATGCTCTACAAAGCAAGCAAGCATAAATATTTTACAACAATAGACTTATGCAAAGCCTACTGGCAGGCAAAAATGGAAGAAGATGATATTGAGAAAACAGCATTCATAACACCATACAGGCTATATGAATGGATATACATGGCGTTCAGACTATGTAGCACACCAGCAACCTGCCAGAGATACATCACAAAAGTGTTAAAAAATAAGACACATAGAATGGAGGTAGGAGTTGACGCCTATATAGATGACATCATAGTAACTAGTGACATGATCCAAGAACTTCTAGAAAAACTAGAGAGAACACTAACAATACTGGAGAATGCAGGACTTTGCATCAACAGGAACAAATGTGAGATTCTAAAAGAAAAGATAGTGTAGAATTGTGGGCTGTAATGGTACTAGAAACTAATTGACTCTGCAGAAGGTTTAACATAGAAAACAACAGCCCCGATTCTGGGAAAACAGGTAAAGAGAAAATAAACTAATATAAACATTGGTAATTCATCGAAGTATTTGATACTTTAGATAGTTCCAAGATGACCAACTAACATGGCTTCCAGCTGAAGCAGAGTCTTTAGAAACAGTTTAGTGCTCGACTAGTGCATGGTGCTACCCTATTTGTCTCACTTATTAATTTCTATCTCATAGCAAAAATAAACGTCTCATTTTCATTGTTAGTTCTCAGTTCACTAAATAATAGTCTGTAACTGCCAGACATTCATGCTAGCCAATGGCATGGTATCATCACAGTGTAATCAAATATAAGTGCATGTACGTGTTGAATATCAAATGAAAGTTTTATTATTTCCTTAGCCATACCCGTATCCGTAACTTAATGAGTCCACAATTTGGGCTGGGAAGATCTGATGATTGCCAGGAGCTACGTGTCGCCCTGTACTTTAAGAAAGCACTCCCAAATTGTCGCCGAGCTTAAGCAATTATATTCATAATAAAAAAAAATACTAAGTAAAGTAACGGAGAGAAAAGTAGACAGTAATTGAAGCTAGATAAAATCTATTAACCGTTCTCAACAATGTTCCTCATTTTATACACAGTTAAAACAATAAATAACTACCTGTCTTAGTTTACAATCACAGTTAATCATTGGCTTTTCATGTTATCAATTTCCCTCGCAAATCAAATTCAATTTGAGCAACACGTTTAGCACCATCAAGGGGACATGATTTTGTTCATAAACCTGAGCTTGAAATAACGAAATAAAATAACTCTTATGTCATGATGACGTTAATACAAAAAGGATAAATATAATAATCATGAAATTTCCCTGAGTGACTCTACAATAGTCCCTTTGCTCAAATTAATTTGGCGGCAACAGGTGGAGAGTAGGACCTGAAACTATACGTTGAGTAGCCATCACCATTTCCATTGCTAATTCACCTTCCCATTGTTGTTCTCTAAATCTGCAAACTGACACTTGGTTTGTAAACTAGCAGTTCCAATAGTAACAGGATAATTGATCTGTGCATGCTTAATTGTGTCCCAGAATCAATTCCTTAATCCAGATCTACACAACTCCTAGATTTGTTTGTTCAAAATCTTCACTTTAGCAGTGGTGCATTCTACATCCAAAGCTACTTGTTGCCCTGGAGTTTGAAGAATGACCAGTTCCTCTTTCGAAAACTGTTCTGGGGTCTTCAGGACCTGCTCAAATATGGAAATAGGAATTGTTTTCCCTTCTTTCTTAACTTGTCTGGCGGATTCTGCAAATTGTCCGTATCCGCACTCTGGATAGGATATCCGGTGTCCATCAAAGAATTTTTCGTTCTTTTCTATCACCTCTCTCGTTCTTACTAACTCCAAAAACGTTTTCGTGAAACCAGGTTTCCTTTCAACTAATCTTTTGGTGCTTAATGGGGCATTCTCTGAAGAAAAGATGGCAAACTTAGTTTCAGCAGTGGCATCCCACATGTACTTTTTCATAGTTTCGGAGAAAATATTAATGTCCGACAGACAAATTCCCAACCTATTGCTGATCAAAATAATCGACATTTTTCCTGTTGTACTACTTGCCCCCACCAGTCGGGCATAATAATTTTCGTAATGATCCATTGCTCGGTTGGTTTTGCATGGTGATGATGACAGCACTCATTTGTGTAGTAGCCAATTTTTTACCTTCCATGTTAATGGACAGACCGCAATTTTGTGGACCGCTGTTTTTGACGTGGTTTTACATTTGTTTTGATCGATCAGTAATGTGATATGGGGGTCTCTCGTTAGATATATGGACAAAATCCAGATGGCACCTCTTGCGTAAATATCAGGTACTCTATCTTCTGAAAATAACATTGATTTGAAATTTTTTCGATCCTGAATCTCATAAGAAAATTTGATTTTCTGTAGCACTCTTTCAACCTTGGCTATACAGTACGCAATTTCTATCTGCTCCATTATTTGTTCATCTTGAACCTCATGAATTCTCAGAAAATAAATGACCAACAGGTTTGGGAAATCAATATTAACAGATTCGAAGCTTCTAATGGTACTGCCACTATTTAAAAACTTGCAGAGGTTATGTATGGAAAAGTCTTCATCGAAGGAAGTATGGACTGTGCTTCGCCAATATAACTGGCTGATTTCCTTGAACATGCTGGAATCGTAGCAAATTATGCAATTTATTTGCAGACGTTTTTCTGCGTCAATTATAAAAGGTATTGTATTGATTGAACAACTTAACTTTTTGGTGTTGTATGTCCATCATAATTGAGTCTGAGTGGCCTCTGAGATGTCATCACAAATATAGTGCACTGCTCGACGTGGAGCTATGAAATAGGGGTGTAATGTATCTTCACCAACTTTGGACATCGTTTTCTTGCGTTCTTCCATTTTCTGAGATCTAACTGATGAAGTAATGGAAGTATCAGAGGTTGAGGGGGGCTATCAAATCACTCTTAGGGGATATATTTACACTTTGTATTGCACTAAAAGGGTAATGTAAAGTTTTAGGTTTTACAGTTTGTGAGGTTGATTGTGCCAGCTCTGCTCATGTGCGTGGAGGTACATATCCCCCCACAGAGTAGCGAGATGAGGACAGTGTAGATGCTATCTGCTCACCTAAGCGTGGAGCTACGTATCGCCCACATGGTATAGGGTTCTCCTCAGCACCTTCATGTCGTCCCCATTTGTGAGCCTCATCACACCTGGATGAGGAGGAACCATCATGACTAACCTCCATCTTTCGTCTCACTTTGCAGCAATGGGATGGAGGAGCTGGCGACTCGTGTTTCTTCCCTATCAGTATCATTCCTAAACATATCTATAAGGTTAAGGTCCCAAATATTGGGATCATAAGTTTGATTAACTCTAGTGCGCCTTGAAGGCAAAACTCGTGAACTACAATTATCTATTATTTCATGTTCAAAATCAGTATCATCTAAACTTTCCTCAGCAAATTCTGTTAAATTATCATAAGTGGCGTATTCATCAACACCATTATCAATTAAGGTGTATTCATTATTGTCATCAATGATGACATTTTCAATGTCTTTAATTGCTTGTTTCAATCTCTGGAAGTGTACAGTTCTCCCGTTACTAAGTGTATATGTGTTGTGATCAAGCACTTTCTCTACCATAAATGGTCCTTGCCAATTATTGGCTAATTTCCTGACTTGATTGTGATCAGTTGTAACACGCGGCAAATATGCAAATACTTTATCACCACATCTATGAGATTCGCCATATAATTTTTTATTGAATGTTTGCTTCTGCCTTATATAAGACTGATTGGTATTATGAATGATAGTTAAATGAATCTCCTGCATGTCACGTAGCAGTTGATTTACATATCTGTCTAGTGTAATTTCTGAGTAGTTTGGGTACATCATAGATAAAGTTGTTAGAGCTTCATGCCCGAACATAGCTTTAAAGGGACTTATCCCAGTGGTCAAATGAACTGATGTATTATAAAAAATTCAATACCCTCTATTACCCATCGCCAGCTTTGCCCTGCTGCTTGTGATACCGCAACTCTAATCAATTTTATCAGAGTTCTATTGAGTCACTCCACCAATCCATTTGCTTGAGGGTGGTAAGCAGTGGTAAAATCATGTAATATTTCCAATTCAGCTGTAAGGGTTTTCATTAGATTGCTTTCAAATTGCGGACCATGATCTGAGACCAGACGAGACATAGGGCCATACTTTAAAATCCACTCTTTGACTATTTTATCAGCTACCTTTTTGGCGAGTGTGCTGTCCATGGGAATGATTCGGGCGTACTTAGTGAAATGATCAACTAGTACTAGCAGATACTGAAATCCCTCGCTATCACGAGACAGTTGCTCCAGATCTATGTGGACAATTTCATTGGGGCTTGATGCAGTGCAACATTCCAGTTCAGCCTGTTGTTCTGGAAAGAGCAGAATTATTTAACAGACACTTCTTACATTTTGTCTTGCACTGTTGCTCTAATACCAATAGTAACATAGCGAGAATTAAATGTCTTTTCTGTTTGGATAATTCCTAAATGACCTTTCTCGTGAACTCTCCTCATGAGATCCCTTTTGAAATATTCTGGGATAGCAAGATGGTTATTTCGACTCTTTACATATAATAGACCCTTCTCTGTTGTTGTCCAATTGTATTGGTTATAATATCTAATCACCGTTGGTGAAAAAGGAAAAAAGGGGTCCTTCATCCTCTTCATGATATCAGATAAAATGAGATCATTTTGTTGATGTTTAATGATTTCATCCTCAGATATTTCCTCATGGATTAGAATTGGCAAAATTTCTTTACTGTTCCTATCAGCATTTATTTCAGGGATTAATTCATACTCTGTGTGTGGTATGAATGCAAACGGGACTTTTTCCCCAGCTGGCTTTTTCAAATCTCATTTGTAGCTTGGCAACGTGGTCCAATAATCAGCGTTCAAATGTAAACGTCCAGGGTGATGCTTGATAGAAAAGGAGAAGTCATTGAGATATTCTATCCATCTGGCTACTATGTTGGACCGATCTCCTGAGAATTTCTTAAGCCAGGCTAGTGTGCTGTTGTTGGTGCGCACAACGAATTTCCTACCTAATATGAAATACCGAAACTTCTTTAGTGACTCTACTAACGCTAGCATTTCGCATTTGGTTGCACCATAATTTTTCTCAGCAGCTCATAATTTTCTGCTAAAGTACTGAACTGGACATTCAACTCCATTTATTTCTTGGCTCAATACGCCACTAATGGCGACAGTGCTGGCGTCGCAATCAACAATGAACTCCTTTGTGTAGTCTGGGGTGTTCAACAACGGTATCTTTTGTAGTTCTGACTTAATCCCTTCCAATGCCTCCTGCTCAGTCCAAGTCCATTTAAACTCGTGGGATTTTTTAAGTAATTGAGTTATAGACTTTGTTTTCTCGGCTAAATCAGGGAGGAACATTCCGTAGTAATTCAGAAATCCCATTAGCCTCTGCACATCTTTCCTGCTCCAGGGTGTCTCAATTCACTCTAAAAACTGTTTTGCATTGGTTTTAATTGAGATTCGTCCGTGTTCAATCACCCTGCCTAGAAAGGTGACTTTAATCTGTGCTAAAGAGCATTTATTCCCATTCACCTTGAGACCAGCTTTCTGTAACAATTCCAAAGTTCTATGTAATTTCTTAAGATGTTCATCAAAAGTGTCACTGGCTACCAGAATATCATCTATATACGCGGAAATCCCTGGTTCAAGAATATTAGAATCGTTAGTTAAGACCTTGGTGACATAGCGCTGAAAAGTTGCTGGCGCATTGCATAACCCGAATGCCATATATTTCCATTCGTATAAGCCATAGGGCGTAATGAATGCGGTCTTTGGAATATCGGATGGACGCATTGGTACTTGCCAATAGGCTTTACAGAGATTGAGGCAAGAGAAAAACTTATACTTACTGGCGTCATATAGTAGATCCTCAATTCGAGGTAGTGGGTAAGCATCTTTGATCATAATGTCGTTCAGTTTTCGGAAATCGATACAGAGCCTGTACTTTTCCCCTTGTCTAATAAACACAGTGGGGGCTGCATAGGGACTATTACTTCCCTGAATTATTCCGCTCTCTATTAAGTCTTTGAGAATTTTTTCATATTCTGCTTTTAGGTTTTCTGGAACTCGACGGACAGGTAATCGAATTGGTTTCTCTTGCTTTACTTCAATCGCATGTTCTTCTCCAATCGCCTGCCCCATGCTGATTGTACCATAATTAAACACTTCACTTTTGCTCTGCAGTATTGAAATAAGGGACTTCTTCTCACTATCCTTTAGATGTGAATGGGTCTCATTATTCACAGTGGGGATCTTAACAGTAGGCAACTCTCTGAGATTGTGGATGGCAGTACAGATAGATAAACAGGAGGTCTCGACACTTTTAACCTGAACTGGCACGCCAATTATTTGGAGATCAGATTCTTTGAATCACACCAGGTGTGTCGATCCATTCAGAATAGTGACATAGGTTTTTCCTGAGCTCACTTTGCACAAGTCGGGTGAAAAGGAGATGCCTTTGATATATTTGCCCCTTTGGCCCATGATGATCATGTCCCCATTTGTTTCTGAATTCAAAAACACAGCTACTCAGGTCCAGTGTTTAGCTTCTAAGTAAACAGGCTCTTTTAAATTAAACACAACTTCCCATTCAGGGATTATAGCTAGCTGCGTAGCATCTTGGTCTTTTATAGATATTGTGTTATTTTTATAATTGATTACACATGAATTTTTTTCGAGAAAATCATTACCCAAAATCAAGTCATAAGGAAGCTGATGATTAGCAGTATCAATGACAATCAGATCTACTTCGAATTGTTCGGCACGAATCTTTAACGCAGCATTTTTTAGTTTCCCTTTCAAGGAAATTGAATTTCCTGATGCATCAATAAGTTTAATGTCAGATGAGGAGTTGATTGAGTCACAGGTAAAACAAATGTCTTTGCAGCATTTATCACTGATGATTGACGCTGCAGTTCTGGTATCAATAGTGGCATTAATGATTCTTCCATTCATTTCCACAGGAATTAGGTTCTTCCTTATCATATTAGTGATCACCAATACATCCTGTGCACGTTTTGAGGGAGTCGGCGCTCCCTTTAATTTAAATGTGACTCGTTTTCTGTCAAATCCACTAATAATGTATCAGTAGAGGAGACAGCCAGTGGCTCATCAACTAAGAAACCCTCACTTTCAGCAACAATTTGAATCTTCACTTTACAATTAGATTTGAAATGCCCTTTTCGCCACACCAGAAACACCTGACTGAAGACATGTTGAAATCCTTCTTCAGTATGGTCTTTTTAGGCTCCAAGTCCAGTGTTTAGCTTCTAAGTAAACAGGCTCTTTTAAATTAAACACAACTTCCCATTCAGGGATTATAGCTAGCTGCGTAGCATCTTGGTCTTTTATAGATATTGTGTTATTTTTATAATTGATTACACATGAATTTTTTTCGAGAAAATCATTACCCAAAATCAAGTCATAAGGAAGCTGATGATTAGCAGTATCAATGACAATCAGATCTACTTCGAATTGTTCGGCACGAATCTTTAACGCAGCATTTTTTAGTTGCCCTTTCAAGGAAATTGAATTTCCTGATGCATCAATAAGTTTAATGTCAGATGAGGAGTTGATTGAGTCACAGGTAAAACAAATGTCTTTGCAGCATTTATCACTGATGATTGACGCTGCAGTTCTGGTATCAATAGTGGCATTAATGATTCTTCCATTCATTTCCACAGGAATTAGGTTCTTCCTTATCATATTAGTGATCACCAATACTGTTTCATGTGAAGCTTGAACAGAAAAAACCACTCTTCAAAGGATTGTGAAACTGCATCAATTTGTCCCGTGAATTTAGGTAAAACTGAATGTTTACTGTGCACTGGTATTTGTCTGGGAGTCTCAACAGGAAGAATTGAACGACAAAATTGGGGTCGCCTATCTGAGGTAGTACCATTTAGTGGACTCAAGGCATCAGACATATGTTCCTTTGAAGTAGTTAATGCAGAAGCACAAGGTGGCTGCACATGAATGGTAGGGATGAAATCTCAATCTCTCAGAGGAGTAGTAACTATGGCACTGGATGCTTGCGTAAATGTAGGATTAGATGACACAAATGAACTGACGCAGGATGACACGGAAGTGGGAGGAATCATCTTACTTTCATCACACTGGGAAGGTGTTGGTGCATTCAAAAGAACAGGGGTTGCATTTCTACCTCGAATCATCTGGGTGAATTGATCAGTTATCTTTTCAGCCAAATTCCCCAAAGCTTCATTTAAGGTAGCATGAGTAACAAATTCATTGACTGGGAGTTTCAACAGGTTAGCATCTTCCTGTAGCATCATCCAAAAAAGGCAACTAAAAGCTGAATAACGTCGAATGATTATCAATTGAAATTAATTGTAAAAAATTTAGTTAATGAACTTTAGTTTATTTTTGTAAAATGCAACTAAGATTTAATATTGGTCAAAATAAGAAACTTGTTAGCCGATCAAGAGGTAATTGACAAATTAAATTGAGCAAACTAACGCTTACGTATGAACAGCCATATTGGCAGACGAATCATTTGAATTTTAAAATCGGCAGGTACTTTTTGTAGAAATTTTATAAATAGCTTTGATTCAACCATAATTTTGATGAACAATAAATTCTTCGGAGTTTATTTAATTTTCATTTCTACTTTATCTGGTNGTGCATTCAAAAGAACAGGGGTTGCAGTTCTACCTTGAATCATCTGGGCAAATTGATCAGTGATCTTCTCAGCCAAATCCCCTAAAGCTTCATTTAATGTAGCATGAGTAACAAATTCATCAACTGGGAATTTTAAAAGGTTAGCCTCTTCCGACTTAGCCATCTGGGTTTTTAACTCGTGAATTTGTAATTCCAATGCAACAGTGGATTCTAGCATTCGCATTTCCATCTTCTGGTATGCAACATGTTGAGTATTAAGTTCGGCTTGAAGAGATTTGACCTGGCGCTCACTATCCATTCTCATAGCTACTTGCTGTGATAAGGCATCTTTCAAATGCTCAATTTCCATCTGTTGGGTATCAAAACGAGGCAAGGAGTTCATTGCATTGTCAACATGATGATCAGGACAAAATGGAATGGGAGGAGCATTTTGTGTATTCAAGATTCTGCAAAGCCGTCACTGGATGTCAGGGCTACTGGTACCCTCGCGTGGATATGGACTAGTTGATGCCAGATGATCTTGATGTTGAGACGTTTGGATAGGAGAAGTCAGAGGACAGAAATTTAACAACAATCCAACTGTGCAAGGGGCAACGTCCTGGTTGCCAACACTTACACAGGGGACACTTGGAGGAGTCCCAAAAGTAGGAGAATAAGTAACTGTATGATTTGAATCCATTAATCTACAAGAAAAGTAACAAGAAATAATAACTATAATAACAGACATCTGGGAGCACTTCCCAACCACAGAAGAAACACACAGCTCATAAAAATCACAGAATCCAAACCCAAATGTGGGATTATGGCGGCACTTGGTAATAAATCCAACACATAAAGCACTGAGACAAAAACAGAATTGTAACAAGTAAAACACAAACATAAACTAAGCAAAACACTTAAAAATCGTGATTGCCCTCCCAATGGAGAGAAGAAGGATCCGTATACATCAGTTGGTAGATTTGCACTGAAATCCAACTGCCGTCAGGGGAAACAACTATCCCAGCTGACGAGCACAAAAGCTAAACCAAAAAACCAAATCCAAACCATCAAAAGAGACAACCAAGAATATGTTGTTATCACGTCAGTGTCCTGTCACGGTCGCCATGTAGAATCGTGGGCTGTAATGGTACTAGAAACTAATTGACTCTGCAGAAGGTTGAACATAGAAAACAACAGCCTTGATTCTGGGAAAACAGGTAAAGAGAAAATAAACTAATATAAACATTGGTAATTCATCCAAGTATTTGATACTTTAGATAGTTCCAACTGACATGGCTTCCAGCCAAAGTGGAGTCTTTAGAAACAGTTTAGTGCTCGACTAGTGCAGGGCGCTACCCTATTTGTCTCACTTATTAATTTCTATCTCATAGCAAAAATAAACGTCTCATTTTCATTGTTAGTTCTCAGTTCACTAAATAATAGTCTGTAACTGCCAGACATTCATGCTAGCCAATGGCATGGTATCATCACAGTGTAATCAAATATAAGTGCATGTACGTGTTGAATATCAAATGAGAGGATTATTATTTCCTTAGCCATACCCGTATCCGTAACCTAATGAGTCCACAATTTGGGCTGGGAAGATCT
>CABFPE010000631.1:389292-400799 GCA_900660155.1 Hofstenia miamia | reverse complement strand
CGCATTGCAAACAAAAAATAAATCTAGTTCACTATCAAAAAACCTTATGTTAAACCATTGAATGAGAAAGTCAAGAAAATCTGCATTCTAGAATTGAATTCAAGCAAGTTTTACAATATAAATCTCAACTATTTTAAATCCTTTTTCATACCTTAGTTTTTTTAGCAATTTGCTTTATATAAATTACAATTACATTTTTTGCATATACAATACTAGTTTTTATGATTATGTTTATTACTAAATTTTATTTGTACTTAACTATTGTTTATATTTTTAAATGTGAGCTTAAATGGTTTTGACTAATGGAATTAGAATCAAAGCCTAATTCCATTATTGCAAGTTGGATTTTGTTCACAGGGCTTACCCCATGCTTATTTTGTAGGCTATATTGTATGGCTATATGCTATTTCTCACAACTTAAGCTTAAGATAATTCTTTAATTTGATATGTGCTTACTCAACTTAAGTAGGGAATATCATTTTGTTTATCTTTCTATTTTCATTTCCATTTTACCTTAGAAATTATTCATAAAATTTAATAATACTAAATGTAATGGGTAATCATCTCCAGTTAGACACAAGATTGTGAAATGATTAAAATTACAATTGAATCTTGTTTTTAAACTACTAATGTCAAAATAATCTGTAATAGTTGTTAAGCACAATGTTTATTGTAAGCACTTTAAGCTTTTTTCTGCTCTTACTGAGCCTATTTTACTTTGAATATGTAGATAAGCCTAAATTAATTATTAGCATTTTTAAACACTAGTAAAATTTCAAGTTATACCATTTCCTCAGCCTTGGAAATTCTAACTTCCAACAATTAGTTTAGGGTTAGTCACAGAACTGTTAATCATCTTAATAAACAAACTCTCAAGTTTTTATTGTTTTCTTAAGAAAATTCCTCAATTGAGAAAGAATCCTTTACACAAATTTTAACACATTATTATAAGGAACTAAAAACATGATAAGGATGTCTTACTTAACAAATCATGCTTAAGACTAACAACTAAACTTAATTTTAGCAAGATATAAAGTTAGGATTTTACTACACAAAGTCAGCATTTGTTTAAAAATACAATGAATATACATGAAAAGCACTTGAAGAACAACAACCAGATTTTGCTAGAGGATAAGGCCAGCCAACACCATCACAGTACACATCCTTCAATATTGCTACATGATGCCAAAAATGGGGTCTTAGTGAACAATAAAAAAGTGAACAATTAATGAGAAATAGAAATAGAAAATATTTTCACCCTTTTATTCTCTTGAGATTTAAACTCTTGTCTAGCTACTATCATAGGGTAAAATGGTTGAACATTGGCCTAACCCTAATCTGTTCATCACTATACATCCTTGTAGCAGTTGGGCTTCATCATAGGTTTCTTAAATTGGTTGATTTATGATAGTGGTAATAAACAATTTCAATGTTCCCCAATATTTTCAATGTCCTTCAGAAAACAATTAAAGGACTTTGTGTAGATAAAAATAGTAATTCTATGTTTATTCACAAAGTTATTAGCATTATAATGGGCATTATATAATACAGTTTTCAAAGAGATTATTGAGCTGTAGTAAAACCCATTTTGATGCTTTGGTCTGTCAGAGGTTATCTCACATTCCTTAGCATTAGTCTAATAAAGTATGAAGTTGTTTCAACCCCAAATAATCTTTCAACCATAGAGATGCACATGAAAATACAATGGCCCCATGGATACATAGCATGCTCAAGCAAGGTGCATGAATTGCTAGAGTGAGTGAAGTACAAAGGCAATGGTTAGTAATTGTGCACATTTAGGCATTGACTTCTAATTTCCAAATATTCCTATTATAAAAAATATGAGAATACTTATACACTATGCTTGCTAAATCTTAGCTTGCAGTGAAAATTACTTGATAGTAATAAAAATACAGTGTAGGACTTGTCAGAATATAGTATTCATATGTAACGATGAATAGCATCTATTCATACGGGTGAAGGCCTTGAGTGCGTCAAGAATTTTGAATTTAATGTTTTTCTATTTAAATCTAGAAATATTCTTGTCATTTTGATGAAGAATAGAAATGTTTTGAGAAATAAGATTAGCCAATAGTGTAGAATCGTGGGCTGTGATTATACTAGAAACTCATTGACTCTGCAGAAGGTTTAACATAGAAAATGACAGCCCCGATTCTGGGAAAGCAGGTAAATAGAAAATAAACTAATATAAACATTGGTAATTAATCCAAGTATTTGATACTTTAGGTGTTCGTTCCAAGATGATCAACTAACATGGCTTCCAGCTGAAGTGGAATCTTTTAGAAACAGTTTAGTGCTTGACTAGTGCATGGTGCTACCCTATTTGTCTCACTTATTAATTTCTATCTCATAGCAAAGTAAACATCTCATTTTCATTGTTAGGTCTCAGCTCACTAAATAATAGTCTGTAATTGCCAGACATTCGTGCTAGCCAATGGCATGGTATCATCACAGTGTAATCAAATATAAGTGCATGTACGTGTTGCATATCAAATGAAAGGATTATTATTTCCTTAGCCATACCCATATCCGTAACCTAATGAGTCCACAATTTGGGCTGGGAAGATCTAATGATTGCCAGGAGCTACGTGTCGCCCTGTACTTTAAGAAAGCACTCCCAAATTGTCGCCGAGCTTAAGCAATTATATTCATAATAAAAAAAAAATACTAAGTAAAGTAACGGAGAGAAAAGTAGACAGTAATTGAAGCTAGATAAAATCTATTAACCGTTCTCAACAATGTTCCTCATTTTATACACAGTTAAAACAATAAATAACTACCTGTCTTAGTTTACAATCACAGTTAATCATTGGCTTTTCATGTTATCAATTTCCCTTGCAAATCAAATTCAATTTGAGCAACATGTTTAGCACCATCAAGGGGACATGATTTTGTTCATAAACCTGAGCTTGAAATAAAGAAATAAAATAACTCTTATGTCATGATGATGTTAATACAAAAAGGATAAATATAATAATCACGAAATTTCCCTGAGTGACTCTACAATAGTATTTTTGGGGAGAACAATTGATAAAGTGAGGATATGTATGAAAGACAATGCAAGAGAGATGATCTGTAAAATAGAAAAACAGAACAACAAGAAAGATATACAAAGGATAATGGGATTCTACAATTATTACGGCACTTTCATTCCAAACATAGCCAGTGAAGATGACTAGACTAATGAGAAAATCAGTAGCATTTGTATGGACATGGCAGGAGCAGGAGGAGCTGGATAACATCAAGGAATAATTGGTTAAATTACCATCCCTCAACACACCAGACTATAATGAACAGTTCATATTGGACTGTGATGCAAGTAAGGTGGCCATTGGGGCCACACTAGGACAAATAAAAAATGGAAAAGAGGTCCCATTCAATTCTTCAGTTGCAAGTTAAGACCAAACAAGGAAAATTACAGATCAACTAAAGTGGAGATGCTGGCATTGATTGAGAGCATTAAGAAATTCAGACATTTCCTGATTGGTAGAGAATTCAGAATGTGCACAGACAACAGTGGACTGGCATGGTTAAAAAGTTTTCTGGAGACAAGTCTGGAATAGTGTCACAATGGATTGAATATTTGAATGAATTTACATTCTCAATTGAGCACAGGAAAGGCACCCTACACAACAATGCAGATTTTTTGGACGTGATTACCAGAGTATCAGAGAGACACAGCAAAACGAGATGGTGAGAAAAAACATACTGAATATGAGGGACTGCTGGAAATAAACATGGACAAAAAAGGCCAGGCCATCCTACTGATACTGATGAGGGAGTAAATATCTGAACAGGAAATAGTGGACAAACAGAAAGATGACATAATCCTCAGTGAAATCATCAAAAAGATAAGAGAACCCTGAACAACACTATCAAAATTAACAGCAGATATTATGAGCATTACAAGTGGAAGATAAACAAAAATGGATTATTATATGTTGAAGTCAGTAACAACAGAATCGCAATACCAGACTACTTTAAAAGGGAACTGATAAGAAAAATACACAAGAAGGGCCACTTGGGAAACACACAATCAGAAAAAACATTCAACACAAGATTTATAACAACAGCTGTGAGGAAAGTACAGAGGACATAATCAATAAGTGCACAATATGCCTATTAAACAATAAACAACATTTTCAAACACAAAGGGCACCACTGGAGAAAATCATTGCAACACAACCAAATGAGATAGTCCCCATAGAGCTGGAAATGCTGCTGAAGGACACAGAAGGCTATCAATATCTACTGGTAATGGTGGACAATTTCACAAAATATGCAAGGATGATCCCAATGAAGAATATGACAGTGGAAACCACAGCAGAATTAGTATTGAAGGAATGGATTCTATGACTCAGTCCAATGGAAACAATAATAACAGACAAGGGCACTCAATTTGAGAGCAGACTTTTTCAAGAGATGGCAAAGCTCCTGAAATATCAAGCAAACAAACAACAGCATACCACCCACAGGCCAACAGAGCAGTAGAGCAACTCAAACAAACACTGATCAAATTAATTAGGGTGGCAACATCAAGAATAGGTGGAAATAAATAGAGAGAAGTCATCAAGATGGTTGAACACTATTATAACACATCAGTACACACAAAAACAGGAGTCACACCATTTAATTCAATGTTTGGAAGAGAGGCAACACTCCATTATCAATGCAATATAACAACTACAGCAAAAGTTTGAACAACAAATATGTAAATCAACTAAGAAAGCAGATTACAGGGATCCACAAAATGATGTGTCATAATATAAAGAAATCAGCAGTGAGACAACAATGCAATTAAAATAAAAAGATTTATGGGCATGCACATAAGGTAGGAGATAAAGTATACACGTTGACACCAATGAAACTCACAGACACAAACCAAGTCTGGAAACTAAAAATGGTATGGTCCAGCCCTTACACAATAACACAGACACTACCAAGCAATGAATACATGCTAGACAATGATAGACTGTTACATTTTCAAAACTTGAAGAGAGCAAAGGCAGATATCAAAGAGACAAAGATAGATGAGAATGCTGAATTCAAAATATGCCAAATTAATGGCAACAAAATTATATATAATATGTATTATTTAGATAGTCTACACAAAGAGGGATTCAATAAGGAATTCACAGCAGATATCAGAGATGAAAACACAAGAGAGAAAGAGAGTGCTGCACAAAGGACAGCAGCAAAGAAACCTATATATGACCCTGAGATATCAGACTTAAATTTACTAACTGAATTTAGGAATCTAGAAGAAAATGATGCACCCACTGGTGAAGAAGAGAGTGTGAAGAAATCAACAACCAGAGGAGCTCTCAACCATGAACAGAAGAAGGAGAGTATGCAGAAGTTCTCAAACCAGATGTTGACTCCAGGGCAGAAGGGATGAGAATGAGGAACCAACAAATAGACAACGTAGAGTGAGAAGGCGTCCTAGTAGTCCCCAAGGCTGATTCAAGGGCAGTGAGACCAATGGACAAAAAGCCTCTCCCACCAGGGATCTGCACAGCTGATTCAAGGGCATGCAGAAAACTGGTGCACAGAAACACAACTTTCCTTCTGAGAGTCCATGAAGCTGATTCAAGGGTAGTGAGACACTTGGAGTTCCAGGGGAAGGTGTAAGTGGTGGAAGAACTGTGGAGATGTGAAAGTGATTTAAGGCTGATGCTATCCCCACAGGAATCACAACTGATCAAGTGCCAATAGGAGTAACTTTGAACTGATTCAAGGGTGAATCAGTAGAAACTATTAGCACAGATTCACAGCCCATGGACTGTGAACTGAGCACCAGCAGATTACCTTTACAGATGACACAACTACATGCCTCCTTGGACTCTACCTTGGAGAGAACTGTACGATCTAGAGAAAAAGGGAAATGAATGTCTAAAATCAATGGAGAAATGCTACATCCATATTTCATTGGAATAATGAAAATGCATTATAATGCTTTTGAAAAATTATCACCAGAGACAAAATCACATATAAGAAAAGTCATGAAAACTGAAGGAAGAAACTTACTGATATTACTAGATGCCAACAATAGACCAAAGGTAAATGTGATAATAAGTTACCCATGAGATATCAATGAGACACTGGAAAGACCCTACATGTGGAGGATAGTACACATCATATTTGAGGAAGATTTCATGCTGGAAACAATACAAGCTATAATGGCCTACAAGGATCAAATATCAGAAATTCCAGAGATAAATATGGATGAATACAACTTGACAATTCTACATGTCTTAAAAGAAAAAGAATATAATAAGAATCTGGAGAAAAACATAAATCAAATGCTAAGAATAGCAAAAGTACAAAAGGTAAGAGTGGTGATAATCACAAGATTGACAATCAATGATACCCCAAAACACCTATTGGATGCATGTATGCAAACAGAAAACATTTTCCCTTGGGAGAAAACACCAACTGATACAACCATCTCAGAACTGATCACATTGATCTACAGATAGTTTACTGGGCCAAATTTATAGGATAATGGTAGATCCATGCATTTTGATTGACCAATATAAGCAAACCAAAACAATAGAATTGATGATGGATAAGGATGGTGTGGAAAAAGACAACACACTATTCATAAAATGCAGCCTAAAACAGAGGCAAGAAAGCCTACAACAAATCCAGAAAAAATGGAAAAACATAAAATTACAACAGAAAATGGAGGAGAGTTAGCCGGAAATAAAGATCAGGGCACCATCAAGAAAATTCCACAAATCAGTAGAACTAGTGTAACATCCTCTACCAGGCATCATTACTATTTATCTTTTGTTACTGCATAACACTAGTCATAGTTTTGCAGGTAGGGATTTACTTAATTAGATATTGCTTTAGCTTTTGCTTCTCTTAACATAATGTAACTAGATTTAACTGTTCACTATTTAGGTTATGAAGCCAAGCAGTAATCTATCCAATGATTAACGATGGGCATCTGCCCAAAGCTGATCTCCACATCCAGTTTCACCAATTCCTTCTATGTTCCATTTGATTGAGTGCCACACCTCAGCTCATCAATACAGTTTATGTGTACCTTATCCTAGCTCAGAGCAGACTCAAGACATGACACAATTCGACTTAAACTCTATTTTGTAAAAGTGTTTCCAACCTGAATCATTACTAGCTGCTTAATTAAATTTACATGTAGCCATTACTAAAATATACTGGCTTTAATAAATGTATTAATATTGAGCAGTTCCCTAACCTACATTTATAATTTAGTACATGTTTGGTCACTTTATCAGTCATTTATGGGTCACCAATTTGGATCTAAAATGATATTAATATATTCCCTAGATTTCAGTTATCCAACTGTTTGTTTGAAGTTAATTATTTTAGTACATGTATTAAATGATCACTAGTCAGCTAACCAAGAGAAAAACCCCTACACCTAACCTATGTGCACTTTCGTGATCTGGCACAGAGACCCTTGAATCATTCTATTCTCTATGATGGACCCAGACCACTACTAAACACCACTTGATTAGCTCAATATTGTATTAAATAATCAAACTGTTATAGTAGAACAAAATAAAAATTCTGAATAAAATTCTTTATCAATTGCTTACAAGGTTTCATAACTATTTATAGTAATTTCAGAAAAGTACCTGTTGATTTCAAATTTGAACTTTTGTCTGCCAATATGGTGGCTAAAAATAATGGAAGTGATTTCGCCCCCTTGTTTTGCCAAAAGTATTATTATTGACCAATACTAATCTCTTATTTTTGACACATATAGTTTCTTGGTTGCATAATACAAATAAATCTAAATTAATCTAATTGATCTAAATACAATATTTTTAATCATCATTCCTTTGATCTTATTCTCAACTTTGCTCAACATTTGTGGCTTTTTGGATTTTAATTGGGATGATGCTACACTAGCACTCACAGAAGTGAATTGGGCGTATGTATTGAACACAAAAAAGGAGTTCAAACAATTGGTATTTGAAGAGAAAAATAGGATGACAGTATGGATATTAGTGATACTAACAACCAAAGATACAGAGATAAAACTTCTGATTTTGCGAAATGTTAGACACAAACTGAGAAAAGCAAAGAGATTTGAAATAGCATTAGCCCCAATCAATACACAAAAGAAGAACTGGCTTCTGAAGGGCCACATTGAAAAAATGGTGTCACCTAACAAAGCAGAAAAGCCAGTGCAAACAATGGAAAACATAATCAGTTGCATTATAATGTAGAATCACAGGGGAGCTCTGGCTACTCTAGCAGTACTGGGTAACTCAAGAGTTTAGATCAAAGGTTGCAAAGTCTACCATAGAAGAGAGTGACCACATTCCAACAGAACAGTTACATTGGTGGTTCACTGATTTCCTAACAAATAAAGAAATTCCATTCTGAAAAGAACTCCAGCAGTGACCAACTCACATGACATCATGCTGAAGCCATTTCTTTGGAGCCATCCTTACTTGCCAAGGTGCTAATTGTGTGTCTCAAGTATTTTAACATCCTCTAGCAGGCGCTATTACTGTTTATCTCTTTTTACTGCATAACACTAGTCATATTTCTGTGGGTAGGGATTTACCTATTACATACTGCTTGGCAGTTGTTTCTGCTAACCTACAATAAGCTAGAATTAACCATTCACTATTTAGGTGATGAAGCCAAGCAGTAATCTATCCAATGATCAACGATGGGCATCTGCCCAAAGCTGATCTCCACATCCAGTTTCACCACTTCCTTCTATGTTCCATTTGATTGAGTGCCACACCTCAGCTCATCAATACAGTTTATGTGTACCCTATACTAGTTCAGTGCATGCTCAAGACATAACACAATTCAACTTAAGCTCATAGTTTTGTGACCATCTCACAGACCCCCACTGGTTTCATTATTCCTCCTCATTTCATCATTTCTGTGCATTGTATAATTTTTGTGAATGTACACTGTGGGCTGTCTCATTTGTATCTTTCCATTTCACATTTGAGGATTTTCTGCACTTTCTTTTGTTTTACTTTTTCCTGATTTCTTCTGTGCTTGCTAGTTTCTATTTAATGATTTTTCTTGTTTTTATCCATGGTTGGTGTTCCATTTTCTTCATTCGTGTTTCAGATGTCACTCGCCACATATATTTCTTCATGGGTTCATTAAATATCATAATTTCACTCAGACATATCCCCATCTTGATTGCTATATCTATTATCAACATTTTTCCCATTGGGCTCTCATTCATTATCATTTGGTTGAGTATTTTTTCCATCGTCTGTACTGGCTTCTCCAATCTATTTGGTGACTCCAGCTTCCAATGTGACCTTTTAATTACCAGTTTTTTGTTTGTGTATTGATTGGGGCTATTACTATTTCAAATTTTTTCACTTTTGCTAGCTTATGTTGGATGTGCCTTGAGATCAGAAGTTTCAGTTCTGCTTCTGTTGTAAAAATTTCTAATATCCAAGCTGTTGTTCTGTAGTGTATTTCTGGTGCATTCTTCTCTTTGAATATTAACTGTTTGAAGTCTTTTTTCATGTTTAGCTCATAGGCTTTATTCACCTCTGTTAATGCTATCTCTACTGATTTGTGGAATTTCCTTGATGGTGCCTTGATTTTTATTTCAGGCCAACTCCCCTCCACTTTTTATTGCAGTTTCATGTTTTTCCATATCTTTTGGATCTGTTGTAGATGCTCTTACCATTGTGTCAGACTACATTTTATAAATAGCATGTTGGCCTTCTCTATGCCATCTGTGTCTGCCATTAGCTTGATCATTTTTGTTTGTTTATTAAGGTCAATTGTGATGCATGGGTCTACCATTATTCTGTAGATTTGTGCCCAGTAGTCTATTTGTAGATTGAATCATATTAATTCTGGGATGGTTGTAACTTTTGGTGTTTCCTCCCAGGGGAAGATGTTTTCAGTTTGCATGCATGCTTCTCATAGGTGTCCAGGGATGTCTTCATTTGTCAACATTGTGATGATTACTACCCTCATTTTCTGTACTTTTGCCATTCTTAATGTTTCATCAATCTTCTTTTCCAGGTTTTTTGTGTATTCCTTTTGTCTTAATACATGTATGATTGTGAGGTTTTCCTCATCCATGTTTATTTCTGGTATTTCTGCTATTTTGTCTTTATATGGTATTATAGCCTGTGTTGCCTCCAGTGTGAAATCTTCATCAAATACAATGTGCACTGTGCTTCGCATATGCAGTCTCTCCAGTGTTTTGCTTATAATTACATTTACTTTTGGTCTATTGTTTGTATTGAGCACTATCAGTAGATTTTCCCTTTGATCTTTGCAACTTTCCTTATATGTGCTTTTGTTTCTGGGGATAGTTTTGCAAATGCATTGTAGTACATTCTTGATGTTCTGATAAAGTAGGGGTGTAATGTTTCTCCATCAATTTTAGACATCCATTTCTCTCTTTCCCTAGATCATATGGTTCTCTCTGAGGTGGTTTCTGAGGAGGCGTGTAGCTGGGTCATCTGTAACAGTAATTTGCTGGTGCTTGATTCACAGTCCATGGGCTGTAAATCTGTGCTGATAGTTTCTACTGATTTGCCCTTGAATCAGCTCTCAGTTATTCCTATCAACACTTGACCAGTTGTGGTTCCTGTGGGGATAGTGTCAGCTTTGAATCACTTTCACATCTCCAAAGTTCTTCCACCACTTACACCTTCCTCTGCAACTCCCAGTGTCTCACCACCCTTGAATCAGCGTCGTGGACTCTTCGAAGGAAAGTTGAGCTGCTGTGCACCAGTTTTCTGCAAGCCCTTGAATCAGCTGTGCAGATCCCTGGTGGGAGAGGCTTTTTGTCCATTGGTCTTCACACTCTACGTTGTCTATTTGTTGGTTCTTTGTTCTCGTCCCTTCTGCACTAGAGTCAACATCTGGTTTGAGAACTTCTGCAAACTCTCCTTCTCCTGTTAATGGTTGAGAGTTCCTCTGGTTATTGATTCCTGTGCACTCTCTTCTTCATGGGTGGGTGCATCATTTTCCTCTAATTTTCTAAATTCATTTAGTAAATTTATATCCCATATTTCAGGGTCATATATAGGTTTATTTCTTGCTGTCCTTTGGGGCAGCACTCTCTGGCTCATGTTGTCATTTCCAATGTCAGCTGTATATTCATCATCAAATCCTTCTTTGTGTAGACTATCTAAATCATACATATCATATATAATTTCATTGCTGTTAATTCAGCATATTTTGAATTCAGCATTCTCATCTATCCTTGTCTCTTCAATGTCCACAGTTGCTCTTTTCAAGTTTTGGAAATGCAATAGTCTATTGTTGTCTAACATGTATTCATTGTTCAATAGTGTTTGTGTTATCATGTGAGGGCCAGACCATACCATTTTCAACTTCCAGACTTGGTTTGTGTCTGTGAGTTTCATTGGTGTGAACACATATACCTTATCTCCTACTTTGTGTGCATGACTGTAAATTTTTTTATTGTAATTATGCTGCTGTCTCACTGCTGATTTCTTTATGTTGTGGCACAT
>CABFPE010000631.1:370081-389276 GCA_900660155.1 Hofstenia miamia | reverse complement strand
CCTGGTGGGAGAGGCTTTTTGTCCATTGGTCTTCACACTCTACGTTGTCTATTTGTTGGTTCTTTGTTCTCGTCCCTTCTGCACTAGAGTCAACATCTGGTTTGAGAACTTCTGCANATTCCTGTGCACTCTCTTCTTCATGGGTGGGTGCATCATTTTCCTCTAATTTTCTAAATTCATTTAGTAAATTTATATCCCATATTTCAGGGTCATATATAGGTTTATTTCTTGCTGTCCTTTGGGGCAGCACTCTCTGGCTCATGTTGTCATTTCCAATGTCAGCTGTATATTCATCATCAAATCCTTCTTTGTGTAGACTATCTAAATCATACATATCATATATAATTTCATTGCTGTTAATTCAGCATATTTTGAATTCAGCATTCTCATCTATCCTTGTCTCTTCAATGTCCACAGTTGCTCTTTTCAAGTTTTGGAAATGCAATAGTCTATTGTTGTCTAACATGTATTCATTGTTCAATAGTGTTTGTGTTATCATGTGAGGGCCAGACCATACCATTTTCAACTTCCAGACTTGGTTTGTGTCTGTGAGTTTCATTGGTGTGAACACATATACCTTATCTCCTACTTTGTGTGCATGACTGTAAATTTTTTTATTGTAATTATGCTGCTGTCTCACTGCTGATTTCTTTATGTTGTGGCACATAATTTCGTGACTTCCTGTTATTTGGTTCTTCAGTTGTTTTACGTATTCATTGTCCAACTTTCTGCTGTAGTTAGTATATTGCATTGAAAGCAGGTTTCACTGTTTCTCTTCTTAACATTACCTTGAATGGTGAGACTCCCATCATTGCATATACTGAGGTATTGTAATATTATTTGATTATCTTGATGACCTCTCTCCATCTGCTTCCCCCTATCCTTGATGTTGCTACTCTAATTAACTTGATTAGTGTACAAACTGCTCCATTGGCCATCATGTGGTATGCAGTTGTCTATGCACTTGCAAGTTCCAGGAGTTTTGCCATCTCTTGAAAAAGTCCACTCTCAAATTGGGGCCCCTTATCTGTTATAATTGTTTCCATCAGCCCAAGTCTTAATATCCATTCTTTAGTACCAGTTCTGCTGTGGTTTCTGCCATGGTGTTCCTTATTGGGAACATTCTTGCATATTTTGTAAAATTATCTACCATCACCAGTAGATATTGGTAGCCTTCTGTGTCCTTCAATAACATTTCCAGGCCTATGTGGACTACTTCATTTGGTTGCATTGCAATAATTTTCTCTAGTGGCGCCCTTTGCATTGGAAAGTGTTGTTTGTTGTTAAGGAGGCACATCATGCACTTATTAATAATATCCTTGTTGACTTTCCTCACAGCTGTTGTTATGAACCTTGCATTGAAGGTCTTCTCTGTCTGTGTGATTCCCAGTTGGCCTTTCTCATGTATTTTCCTTATCAACTCTCTTTTGAAGTAGTCAGGCATCACAATCCAGTTATTGTTGGCTTCAACATATAGTAGTCCATGGTTGATTTTCCATTTGTAGCATTCATAGTATCCTGCTGTTAATTTTGATAGTGTTGTCTGAGGTTCTTCTATCTTTTTTATGATTTCACTGAGGATTATGTCATCCCTTTGTTTGTCCACTATTTCTTTTTCAGATATTTCTTCCCTCATTAGTATTGGTAGCATGGCTTGGTCTTTCTTTTCCACATTTATTTCTGGCAGTCCTTTGTAGTTGGTGTGTGGCAAAAATTGGAATTGTTTTTTCTCTCCATCTATTTTTACTGCGTCTCTCTGGTATTCTGGTAGTGATGTCCAGAAGTCTGCATTGTTATGTAATGTGCCTTTCCTGTGCTTGATTGTGAATGAGAACTCATTTAGATATTTGATCCATTGTGACACTATTCCGGACTTATCTCTAGGGAACTTTTTCAGCCAGGCTAATCTGCTGTTGTCTGTTCATACGCTAAACTCTCTACTGATGAGGAAATGTCGAAATTTCTTGGTACTTTCAATTAATGCGACCATCTCTACTTTTGTAGATCTGTAATTTTCTTCACTTGCTCTCAGCTTGTGACTAAGAAACTGAATGGGTACTTCTTTTCCATTTTTAGCTCTTCCCAATGTCCCCCTGATCACTACTTTGCTTGTGTCACAATCTAATATGAATTTTTCATTGTAGTCTGGTGTGTTGAGGGATGGTAGTTTCGCCAGTTCTTCCTGCTCCTGCCAGGTCCATATGAACAGTAATGATTTTCTCATTAATCTGGTCATTTTTGCTTTCTTACCAGCTATATTTGGAATGAAAGTCCAGTAATAGTTGAAGAATCCCATATTCCTCTGTATGTCTTTCTTGTTTTTTGGCTTTTCTATTTTCTGGATCATTTCTCTGGTGTTATCCTTCATGCATATCCTTCCCTTCTCTATAGTTCTTCTAAGAAATACTATTTTTTCTTTGAGAATGTTGAATTTATTTCCATTAATTCAAAGTCCTGCATTTTCCAAAATTGTTAACGTTCTTTCTAATTTTTCCAGGTGTTCTTGGATTGTGTCACTCGTCACTACGATGTTGTCTATGTAGGCATCAACTCCTTCCTCCATTCTATGTGTCTTATTCTTTAACACTTTCATAATGTACCTCTGGAAGGTTGCTGGTGTGTTACAAAGTCTGAACACCATATATATCCATTCATATAGCCCATATGGGGCTATCCATCTTTACTTGCCAGTAGGCTTTGCATAGGACTAGTGTTGTAAAGTATTTATGCTTAATGGCTCCATAGAGCATGTCCTCTATCCATGGTAGAGAATATGAATCCTTTTTCATCACTTCATTCAATTTGCAAAAATCTATGCATAAGTAATACTTATCTCCCTGCTTTATGAATATGGTTGGTGCTGCATATGGGCTCTTGCTTTGGCGGATAATTTTGTTGTCAATTAGTTCTTTCAGTATGTGATGATATTCGTCTTTCATCTGTTCAGGTACCCTTCTGACTGGTAGCTTGATCAGTTTGTCTGTTGTTGTGACTATTCTATGTTTCTTGCCCACTGCCTGCCCCATGCTTATCTCTCCATAGTTGAATATATGTTTATGTTTTTCTAGCAGTTTCCTTAGTTGTGTGATCTCCCATTCCTCTAAGTGTGGGTAGTCTTCATTATTTATTTCAGGTGTTCTGTATGTGTCTTTCTCTTCTGCTTTCATCCCAATACCCTTGAGTCAGCCATGTGGAGTACTATCCATTTTCATTTGCAAGTCCTTGAATAGATCATGCAAATTACTCACTCCATTGTTGTCTTCCATTGCCTTCCAAATGAGTCTGATGTTAGACTTGATGTATTTCCCGTATATTCTTACTTGAGATCTCTTCAGGTTAATATTCTGGTTCATAGTGTTAAGGATCATTATTCTTTCCTTTCCGTGTTTTATTGTGCAGACACTAGATGGCATTTTGATACTCATTTTGTGTTGATGCCCTTATTGTCATACAGCATTATGTCAGCTGTTACTGATTCCTCAGTTTTGATTGAGTACATCTTCCATTGGTGTGGCTGTAGGTGGATATCTTCCTGCAGTCAAAATGTGATTGTTTTCTGCTTCCCTTGTTCTTCTTTGATCTCCATTTCTTCCTCTCTTACCTTTATGGTTCTGTTGGCATAGTTGATCACACATCCATTTTTTGTCAGAAAATTGTTGCCTAAGATGACCTCATATGTCAAAAGATTGTTGTGTGTGTCTACCACCACCAAAGATTGTTCAAATGTTGTGTTTGAGATTCTCATCATTCCTTTTGTATTGATATATTCTCCTGATGCATTAATTAGTCTCTTATTGCAGCTGTTAAAGTCTTCCCATTTAAATCCTAGCTTTGTAGTGCATTCATCAGTCATTATCAATGTTGCTGATCCAGTGTTGATTGTTGCTTTAGTCATTACTCCATTAATCAATATTGTTATTGTATTTATTGTGTTGAGATTTGTCAGGATCATTATTGATGCATGGTTGTTATGAGTTGGTGCTCTACCTAGTTTTCCAACTCCTTGTTGGTTGTCAATACTTTGTCCATTTCATCCTCTGTCTGCAGTACATCTTCCTCATCATAATATGCTTCTTCATCCCCAATTAGGTTTATCTGCTTTGGGCAGTCTGGTTTCTTGTGTCCTTTCTGTCTGCAACCATAACACTTGATGCCTTTCTCTTTTACCTTTCTAGTCTTCCTGTATTTTCCTTTTACTTTTATTATTCTTTCTGGTTTCATTTCAGTGTAAGTTTTATTTGGGATGTGTGGTTTAAGGTTGTTCCTCCATGTTGATCCCTCTCTATGCCATGCAGCCTTTTCATATATTCAGGCATTGTTTTTGATGGTTGCTTGTATGTAGACTGCCTTTCTAATCATTCTTTCCAACTTGTTGTCAACATCACATTTAATCTCAAACTGTGTTCTAATGCTTTCTGGCATCCCCTTACAAATGTGTGAGAACAAATCATATTTAGAATATCTGTTTTCTCTTGAACTAAGCATTAATAGTTGTTCAACATGTTGCATGTAATTTTGAATGTCGTCAGTTTTTCTCATTTTCATCACATTTAGAATGATTTGATACTGATTTTTAAAACTTTTGTTTTCATAGTAATTTATGAAATCTCTGATCAACAATTGGTAATTTCTTTTCATCTCTGCGTCTAGGAGCAAGTAATGTTGGGAAGCTGCCCCTGTTAAATATAATGGGAGTCTTGCTGCTGCTGCTTGTTGGCTCACTTTACACTCTGTCATTGTTAATTCAAACATTTGTAGCCATTTGGTGAATGTTGGATTGTAACTGTCTACCCTTCCATTAAACTTGGGTAGAGTTGCTTTACAAGGTATCATATCACTGGTAGTTGTGGTAGAATTGAATCTTCATATTTGGGTTTCCCATGGTTTTTTATAGTATCTTCCTCTTGCAGTTGTGTAGTCACTGCTTTTGTGATTTTGTAAAATGAATTTTTGATTCTCTTTGTCTGAGTCCTCATCAGATTTCTCATATGTCACCTCTTTGTGAGCCAGTATAAGTGGTGCTTGCAGCTCACTTTCTTTTCTGGAATGAAATTCTGTTTTCATGGGTTCACATGCTGCTCCTGTTTTCTTCTTCCATAATCTGTATTAGTCTTAATTTGTCTTTCAGCTGCTCCAATTCTCCAATTCATTGTTTGTGCTGGCAGACTATTCTTTTCCTTTTAGCAGTAATCAAGAGTTGTTTATAACTTATAAAATGTTGAATGTAAAGTTTTCATATGTATTTTACTAGAATGAAGAATTAGCCTGTCAACAATGAGTGGGAGTCAGCTCCCTCATGAGACCCTTGCATTAAAAGCAGTTAATATTTGAGTATATTACTGAAGGGGGACCAGGAATCTGAAAAATTGTAATAATGCTATTTACAAATACAATACAGAAGTTAATATCATCCAGGTGTTAAACAAATCACTATTTTTTCTGATTTTTATTTGATACTGGTACACCTGCAGGTATATTATTCCAAATTTTTGTTTACAAAAATATAGAAGCATTACAAAATGCAGATCTGACAGGATTTAAACCTGTAATTTCTGTATTAGAAACAGCTATCTCTTAAATAGTTAAGCTACCTGAAATTATTCTGAAGTAAATATGACACAAAACAAGTTAGCATTTACACATTAGCTATGAATTATGAAAGGGTTTGCTGAAAAGTTGGCTAAAACTAAATTGGGCTAAAAATCATTAGGCTTCCAATATTAATATTTATAGATTTTGAGTTATTGAAAAATTGAAATATACGTCCATTTTTGTGTTTGTAATCTATATTAACATCTCTATCTTTCAACAGGGGCAAATTACATATAAAAAACCCCCAATCAATAAAGTACACAACACAAGGCATGCTAATGCTATTCTTTAATCATCAGGTTTGATCTAAACAATATCAGGGGTAAAATATATGTATATAATATGTAAACACTCAATGCTTATAATTTAGCACATTTACTTGTAATTCTGTATTTCAGAAATCTTAACTACATAAAAGCTAATCAAAACAAAGTTTAAAGAAATATATATATATATTTATTTAAATATATAACCACAATTTCATTGAATTTGTGTCTCTAATTGTATTTAATATTTTGTGACGTCAGACATGAGGGAAATGAGTTTGGGGGAAGTGAGACAGAACAGTTAAGGCGGTTGGTACTTTTTATCAACATACGAAATCTTGAAACTAACATAGGGAACCTTGAGATCTACATAGCAAATCTTTATGACAATATGAACAAAAATTTAGCATGAATAAGGTACGAAGATCAATAACAATAGATGGGTCAGTCAAAATTTTCTCATATGTACTTTAAAATATTTATCTGAATTTTCTTTATGAAATCAAGTATAATATTTTATTACTTAGTTTAGATTTCAACTCAATAAACAACTTCTAAAAACTAAATTTTTGATGTTTTTTTATATAATTGATATGTATACTTCATTCATGCTAAATTTTTGTTCATATTGTCATAACGATTTGCTTTGTCGATCTCAAGGTTCCCTATGTCAGTTTCAAGATTTCGTATGTTGATAAAAAGTACCAATCCGGTAAGGCTATAACGTTGTGTTGCAATTTGAACAAACTGCAATACAAGGACTAAGTCGACTTTTTTATTTATTAGTAGTTAATAGTAAGTTTTATATGTTTGTTTTAAGAATTTTAAGAGTTCCAAAATGCGTAAATTATAGTATCCCGATAATGATTTAGTAATTTTAATAGTCCGTTGGAAACAAATACATTTGTGATTTTCACCGGCTCACTTTTAGTATTAGATAAAATAAAGCCGGCCCTGGTGGCTGGTTGATTTGAATTATTTGTCAGTAAGATTTTTTGAATGTTTAATGTCAAATACCTCTGCTTTAACTTATTAGTTTTAAATAATCCCACCTCCTATAATACATTTCTTGCGATTAATGTAATTTTTGAAAATCTTGAAATAGTAAGTTGATTGGTGTCAAAAATATTGACGCCTTAGCTAACTTATATAAATTTTGATATTTTCTATCAAAAGCTTTTCTTAATGTAATGAATATACAATCCGAACATAATCTTTGAAGCCTAATATTTTCAATTACTCTAATTAAAGCTAATGCTGTGCTATGTTTGGGTCGAAACCCTAAATTTATTTCGATTTAAAAATTTTTATTTAAACATTGTATATTGTTTTTCAAATTTTTTGCTGGAAATTGGCAAAAGTGTGATGGGTGTGTTATTCGAGATATCATTTGCGTCACCAGCATTGAAAACAGGTATTTTTTAGCTATTTTCATCTTATCCACAACAACAAACGTTTGAATAATTCAATTAAAATGGTACTATCCTGAAAATGCAAATTTCAAAAAAATAGAAAATTTATGGTGAGGAACTAATTAGAAAGAGAAATTTAGATTTTGCATTATAATATGCAAGTTAGTCAAGACATGACCTCCGCAATTTTAGTATTTCGGTTGTGACACTCTTGAGACCTGACACATTACTGGAATCACTGTATTTTGGTATTGTTTTAGTGATGAGCGTCATGAATGGGGAATGAAAAATCCCGATATTAAACATGTCTGATCATCTTTTCTAAAAAAATTGCTTTCAATTTTTTGAAGTACCCCTTTCACCCCCATTCTTCATAAACTGGACAAAAAAACTGTAATTCTCTAGATAAACTCATGCCGCGTCTTTATTATAAACTGTTTCATACATGCATTCATTTATGGTCTTAGAATCTAAATGAAAATGTATTTTTTTTAAATTATTTTTCAGGATAGGACCACCTCAAAGGGATAATATTTGGGAAGATAGCTTTCACGATTTTGCTTCAGATTTATGTGATTTACAATACTTTGCAACATAGTTTGAAACTTGGGATGATTATCAATGACAAAAGACTTTGTACAGACAGGAATACCTTCAGTCATAGAGGAACTTTGCAATGAAATTTAATTTTTTAGTATAATAACTACATTTAGAAGTTTCTCATATTTCAAAAATTTTTTGTAATCAATGTTTCATTTAGTTTAGGATTTTAATTGTATTATTGATTATTGAGTTATTTTGAGAATCTTAAATTTATTCACAGTTTCATGTAATTTTTAAGTCAGGATTCGCACTGTTCGTATTTGTATGCTCATTTGTTTCTTAAGCAAAAATAGCAGTTTATTAATTTCTGTTCTGAATGCATAGGGGCATATATGAAGTATGACTAAATTTTTGTTACATTCTAACAAAATAGTTATGTGATTTGCAAATGCATTTTTAAGAACATCTGAATAAATATTGGTCAATAATGGTCTAACGCATACCTATATTTTAGTTGATCAAAGACAAGGATACTAACTTTTAGGCACATGGGTATAAACACTTTCGAAGATTATTAAATATAGATTGACGACGATTTAAGATATAATTGTTGCAAATATGCGAGATATTAATTAAATATTCTACAAGAATTTGCATGGTACTAAAATTGTAAAAAGTGTTAGTCACACCAATCGAGCTTTAGGGAGTATGTTACAATTCCTAATAAAATTGATTTACAAATCTAGTATTCCACAATATTAATATGTGACGGAAGTTCCTGGATTATGGGATAAAGCGCAAATTTTTACGTAAACCAATTGCCTTTTCTGCCAGAATTTTCTCATCACAAAATTTAATTAATACGATAAGTATCTTCTACATTAATCAATTTAAGAAAAAACTTTATAAAATGGAACTGGATATTACAAATTCACTACATTACTGTGTAATGAATTATGTAACTAGTAGCTCAACCATCGTTTTTCATGCTGCATCTTTGAATGTATTATTTTTAATCACGTGCTGCATTCACAAATGAAACATGTTGTTTTTATTAATGTTCTTCAAGCTGCCAGCATTGCACAAATATCGAAACATTTCGGTTCGACTTAATAGCTGTGTCGATTGAATCCCCATTTATATGAAAAATGGCCGAATAATTCCTACATTTTCCCTGAGGAGATTAATGCGTATGCAATTTTGTGTTTTTTATTAATAATTTTTCGTAGATTTCAGAATGACCGTTTCCTCAGAACTACGTGAAACCTTCTGTAGTGGTGTTACAAGAGCATATCAATGGCGAATCAACCAACTTAAAGCATTGAAAACGTTGCTTACTGAAAAGGAGGAACACTTTGTTACTGCTCTCAAAACTGATCTTGGAAAGGTAATTAATATAGACTGTTGGGAACTTAACTTATTCATTTTTAGTGTTATTCTGAAAGTGTAATTTTCGAAATGGATCTTTTAGTTGCAGAAATTAATAACACCATTGATAATCTTCAATCATGGATGAAACCAGAAAAGGTATATCTTTTTTTCTAAGGAATTTCAGATTCATTAATTTTATAGAAACAAGTTAGTTGAATTTGAATTGCAAAACGGATTATGGGAATTCACTTTAACAATGAAAAATATAATTATAAATTTAATGAATTTGCGATATTCATATTTATTTTTTCGAAATCTGCTTAAATTTTATAATTTATCATTATGAGAGGACGCAATTAGTCTTTCATAGTGTAGGCGTTCGTATAGTCAACCCAAAACCTATACAACTGCTGTTGTTAGCATCAATTGTTGTGATTATATATACATTGACATTTTGGTATTAAATTCCGTAAGAAATCCTATTTTTCTGGTAATATTCCTTAGATATTTTTTGTTATTCAGTTTTTTTAAATTTATTTCAAACTAAATTCACCTTAGCATCATTGAATTGACTTTGAAACGCGAAGTTATCAACGAACTTTGGCTCGACTAAACTCGGCAAATTTACAAATACGTGGTAATACAGTCGTTAACAAAATATAGCGAGGGTGTAAATTCACTAACAAAGAATTGCGAGGAGAAATGAAAGTGACTTAGGATGTAGGATGTACATTTATGAAATATTATATTAAATTAATGTGTTATAAATTTCGCTTTTCTGAAATTGATGGAGTCGTTAGACTAAAAATTCTCAGTTGTCAGTACTATGTAACTGTATTAAGTGAACTGTGTAGATTTTTAATTTAGGTTACTAGAAGCATGCTATACAAAGCAATGAATGCCTCTTGCTATATCCATAAAGAACCATTTGGTGTGGCACTGATCATTGGTGCTTGGAACTATCCTGTTCAATTACTTTTGCTTCCAATGGTTGGAGCGATCGCAGCTGGTAATAAAGTTTAATTTAGTTTTTATTGTTTCACATTGTGTTTAAGGAACATTTAATTAAAGCTGTAATGACTTTGGGAATTTCATTTGCCTTAATGAGGTTATTTTAATCCAAATCCACCTTTTCAGTTTAATTTTAGGAAATATTTTTCCTATCAATGTAACACTTGGCAAATATTTAGCAGTGTTTTAAATGAACTTGATTGAACTTACGATTGTTTCCATGCGATTTGAATTTGGGTTTAGATTCTTCTATTACATTTGTGTATGGCAAGCTGCCATTATTTCAAAACAGAATTTGGCGGAAATATTCTATACTGATAGTTTGTTTTGTTGACAATGACTAATGAATTTAAGCTGTATTCTAAAAGGTAAAATTTGCATATAGATTTATATTTTTCTAGGTAACTGTGCTGTCATCAAGCCATCTGAGGTTGCACCTGCTACTGCCAGTGCTATTGCTGAACTAATACCACAATACTTGGATCAGGTAGAATTCAATTTAATGTGTATTTAGATTATATGCTGTTAAATCCTTTTACTGTGACATTTTGAAGTTGTTTATTTTGTTTGTTGCGTTATTTTTCAATATTTGTAATTTCGAAAATAATTTTGTAGCTAGACCTTAGGAAACATTGGAATTTAAAATACAATCCGCTTCCTTTGTTCCAGTGGGAATTTCTTTTAATTTAATGTATTCTTCCTTCAAAACCAATCAATACGAAGAGAGTTTCCAAATGAATATTTATTTAGCGCTAATTAGAATACTTATTACGCAGAAAAAGCGTTTTCCGAAATTGTATTTTTCATAACCGTACGCTTTTTATGAGCGGTTCTGGATTCTTTTACTCTTGTAAAGTCAAATTTCCCAGAACCTGTGAAATTCAGCCATAAAAAATTTGTCAGTAACATAAAAAAATAGCGGACGTATTCGCTTGTTTGTTAAATAGGCCTACACTTCAGAAAATGAATTACTTTTTTTGATAAAATTTATATTTCTAAAACAATACATTTAGCTAAACAACTTTTGAGTTTAGATATCTTGCACAATGATATTCTTTAAAACATGCTTTACTTTTTCTATATATCATTCTATAGCACAGCATATATTCTTGTCAAATAGGAGGACTACTCACAACAAATAAATTTTGTGGATTTTAATTTGATGCGTTAAATCCAGAGCAGAATTTTGCGATTGTCATAACATGAAAGCTATATTCATGTCTGTATCTAAGTCTGATGCTAATAGGTTTACCGCAATTTCTTAAACCTATACCTGCTAATGAGTGCTACAGCTCTTAGCTGCACAATGCCTGTAGTCATATAGCTAAGCAGCTACAATTCAGAAACCGGGAAATTCCAGCTAAGCAAGCTGACTAAAGCCCTGAATTTTTCTATTCCAATGCGAATGTTGCACCAAAAATTATATAACTTAAAAAATAATGAACTCCTAAATTTAACATCAAATCAACGCAACATTTGTAGCCATGTTGCAATATTGTTGTCAAACCATTATTCCTGTTTAGCAAAGCATGAAATTCACTCTTGATTCGTTATTGGGAAATTGTGCCTTCCTCAACTTGTCCTGTAGAACTGTTCTTATAATATACCCAATTCCCATGTCTTAAATTGAGCTTTTATAACATGTAATGTAGTGCAGTTATTGTCAGCTCATCCAAGTGTGATATAGATATTTTGAAACAAGCATTTTTCGATGAAGAAGATATAGAATTAATAAAAATATTGAGAATTTGTAGGATTTCTAATATTTTAGCTGTGCACAATACTCATTATAACTTATATTTTGCATATAAGTCATCCGTCTATATTATCTAAAACAAAAATTTTCATGTATTCGTATCAAATGATTGTAAAGCTTTTAAAAAATCAAAATTTGCATATATTTTAAATGATAGCACCTCACAATGAGCCCAAAATCTAAATGAACGTATTCGTCTGCATTGGAAAATATGGGTTAATTAAAAAATTGAAGTAATCTTTTAGGTAACCGAATTAGTGTGTAACACAACTCTTTATGCTTGCAACTATTTCTTCATTTTTAGGTACTAATATAATTATGCACTAATATTATTTTTTTAGAAAGCTATTCGTGTTGTATGTGGTGGTGTCCCTGAAACTACAGAACTTCTAAAAGAAAATTTTGATATCATCTTTTATACAGGCAACAGCACGGTTGCGCGCATTGTAATGGAAGCTGCGGCTAAAAATCTAACGCCGGTTTTGCTTGAACTTGGTGGTAAAAGGTTTGTCTTGAGTCTTTGTGTATCATAGGCTTCCTTCGAATTTTATTCATTGTTTGTAATTAAATTGTCATAATTGTCATAGTTCAATTTTCTTACAAAAACTGTGTTCCCGCTACATTTTGTTTACCATCTATTTGTCGAAAATTCAAAGTTTTAATACACAATGAAATGATTTCTTGTCCATCATGATACAGTTTGCGGGCAGACACATCTAATATTATTTTGTCGAAAATCAACAATTAATTTAGCTACAACGAACACTTTATCAGTGGGGGACACAGAAATATTGTTTAGTGGAGGTCCAATGTAAGATAAAATGCTAAATGCATATTTCGGTACTACGGCTGGTTAAAAAGTATTGAATTTTTAATTTCTAAAATTCAGAATTATGTGTGAACTTCACCATCATTTACTGACTCCAAAAATGCAAATATACCATTTGTACAACTTCTCAAGACCCAACAGAATTTTTATAAATTTTAATTATTTCTGTTTTTCGCCCAAATTAGTAATATTGATAGTGGGCAATTGTGTTAATTTGTATCAAATTTTTCAAAAAATACGATTATTTTTAGAAACGACAGTATTTTTGTGTAATATTTTTCCCGAAAATATTCACTAAATGTATTCACATATGTATTTCAAATTATAGTGTTTCATTATGCACTACAAATGAGAAATTTTTAGTGCATTTTTAATGATATAGGACTAAGTAAAGTACAAAATGTTCACATAAAATTATGAATGGGTGCCTATTAGTAAACTTTTGTTGAATATTTTGATAAAGTTCAGGAAAATCAAACATCCCAAAATGTAAATATCTTGCTAAAATCCATGAAAGTTTAACATTACGAAAAATTGTGCTGGGTCACAGAAGTGTTTCTTGTAATTTTGGCGATGGTGCATGTTGGTGAATTCCGCCAATATTATTGAATTTGAATACAAACGAATTTGGTTTGTAATTTTTTGCACTACTTTAACGCACTATTCTTATTTTAAAGGCCCCCCATCCGCCCCTGCACTTTATAATGAATGAATGCGTTTAGTCTTTGTCCGACTTAATCGACTTGCTCCTTTAATAACTTACACTTGTATATTTTCGTAAGTGATTGGAGTTCTGGTGCAGCTCCCTTCACATTCAAAGATCAGTGTATGAACTCCGTAGTTATTAAAATTCTTAAACGACGCTATTTGGGCAAGTTATCTTGTGGTGCTATTCCATAAAACGATGGGTTTACCTTTACCTTTCGTAACTCCCATTTATGCCAACAACTTTAGAGATAACATTCGTTCTTGTAGAGGGTTTTTCGATTTTGTGCATCTCAGACACCTGTCACTGTTTCATATCAATCTAATACAACATCACACTCACTGGTTCAAAGAATGTGATTTCTTAAATTGTTGTCTTTTCTTCTTAGTAGAAAATGTAAAGGATGTGGAGTTTAAGTTGTTGCCGAATATTGGTGTACTGTGAAATTGGTAATTCGAGGAAAATTGTATTGCAGTACTCGTTGATTTAACTTTGAAACTACCCAACCCAGAAGTTTTTTTTCAATTTGTGATTGTGAACATTATCTATTATCATATATACAATGTCCTTTGCTCCAGCTCTTGGACAAATGATTTATCTTTCCACATATGAATCTTTCTACTGCCTATAGACAATTACAGGAATGAAATACAAAAAAATGTCACATAACTAGTGGACATGGGGAAATTCCAGTTTGAATTAGAATTTACATATTGGAATTCTTCCGTCGATATCATGTCACTCCCTTTTGTCTTGAACAAATATTTTCTCAACGCTATCTGGAAAATATGTTTTTTGTAAAAATGAAAAATAATGATTGGCTTACTTTTCGCGAAAATCATGAGTGTCGTATTTTCATGAATCTGACACAGGAAAGCTGGCAAGTTGTATTAAAATTATGCAGATGAAAATTCGCAGCATGCTAACGTAAATTGCAGAGGGATGCAAATGGTTATTGTGAAGCAAGCCGAATGTACATCATTTGTGATACTGCATTGATATGAGCTTCCAAAGACGAAAGGAGAAATACAATGTAGAGAGATGAGTGAGTAGGACTCTTTAATCTCATGCATCTCCGGATTATCGTAAAAATGACGTTAGATAGACCGGTCACACTAGTTGGCGTTTTCATAAGATTCATGTGGATACCAACATAAAATGAAAATATTTTTACAATTCCACCAATCAAATTCATTATATTCATCAATAGATAAAAGTAGCCCAACTTGATGTATGAGTATTAAAAAGTATGTGAAGGTTTAACTTACTGTACGAATCTAATTACGTGAAGCAATTATATTTTACCGCTGCGAATTCATGTTGAAATTTTTAAATCATAACACACTATTGATATTTGGCACTTCCCAAAATTTCCAGCGTACACTACAGTGCTGAATATGTATATTTCCTCAGCAATGACTTTTGATATTTAATATCTAGCGATACACCAAGATATAGGGTCCGGAATTTCTTGAGTAAAAAACCTGGGTTTATTGAGTAATAAATTGAGTCTAAAATAGCTAAAAATTGAGTTAAGAATTGAGTTAAAAATCGGAAGAGACAACAAATTTATTGAATGTTTACATTCCAAATACAAATAAAATTCCATTTTAAGTGTTCAACAGTATAACGTTCTCGTTGAGGGGACAACAGTCTTCGAAACATCGAGAAAAATCTCTCGACTTCCACGCTGACCAATGACGCAAATTTTATTTTGACGACCGGGCTTGGATACATCGTGAAGTTTTCGACATGTTCACCTTCTTGCGAAATATGCCAAGATCAGGATTTTTGGTCAAAATTTCATGATACTTTTTTCGATACTTTGCCATTTTATCGCCGCTGACCAAGTTTTCCACAGCATCAAGTGCTTCCATAGACTGTATAACACTTAGTCTTCCTTCCAATTTTTGAGTGGCAGATGCCAGCTGTTTGAAGCTGCACGTCTCGAACACAAGTTCTTGTTGAAGAACATCTTTTGATATAATGCGCTTTAGCTTCACGATAGAGGCACACTCATCATCACTTTGTCCATCAATACATTGACAAACTGTTTCAAAGTGTTCACAAAAATAAACAGCGTGAATCCAAGTAGTCCATCTAGATGTTACTGCTTCTGGTGGTAAAGATAAACCAGTACAATTAACATAGTCTCGTTTTATTTTTGGAGAATTTTTGAAGTTTTTTCATTTCTCTAACAAATACATCTGCTTCCGAGTTTTGTATTCTGATAAACTCCGATAACCTGTTTAGTCCATGTGCCAGACAAGTAATATGTAACATTTCGGTAAACACGTTTTTCAAATTTTTCCCACTTTAACAATGTACGCAGCGGCGTCAGAAAGTAAAAGTTTGTTTACCAAACTCAATATTTCCATTATACAATTTTCCAATGCAATTCATTATAAGTTATGTCGCAGTTCAGTTGTCAGTTTTTTTTAAATTCTGCAAGTTCGAGAAGGTAAGGTGGAAAATAGGCATTGGCTTCCAATTGATCGGCTTTGGGCGTCTGTTGTCTCATCTACGACAATGTAAATATCGTGATTTGCCAAATTTTCTTGCGCTTTTTTAATAGAATCAAGATATTCTTTTTGTAAATATTATTTACGCATTGTTGATTCAGATGGACATGAGCGGCCGCACCACGTTTCCAAGAAATTCTTTAAATGTGGGTTTTCAATTTTGAAATTAATTTAACGTGATTGATAACCTCTTTAGGCATATTTTAATTGAAAGTAACAATGCTTGGCTTTAAACTACAACGTACAACCGCTGTGCACAATAATCCCCTACACTATGTTTTAATACCCAATGTATTAAACTAGCATCGTCACAGCAGGCGGTATTACTCAGAAAAACTATTGTGGTTTCCCCTTCGCTAAACAACATTTCTGAGAAATGCCGGTTTATTGAGTTAAAATTGAGTTATTGAGTTATTGTGGTTATGGAATAGATTGAATTGAAGAAATTATTTAATGTATATTAATCTTGGAAGCTCATGATCCTAAACATTTTAGCCCTGTATTTGTTGATGAATCTGTAGATTTGAATCTCGCATCGCATCGTATTGCTTGGGGAAAATTTGCAAATTGTGGCCAAACCTGTGTAGCTCCTGATTATATCATGGCATTGCCGTCTGTGAGAGACCAGTTGGTGCTTAGCTTAAAGAATGCTATTACTGAATTTTATGGCGAGGTTTGTACATAACTCCCGATTTTGGAATTCATTTAAAAAGGATTTTGCAGTGACCGTCATTTCGCAAATAGTAAAGATTTTGCTTTAAGTAAACCAGGACCTTTAAACGATTGAATTCATAATTTAATGTTTTTGAGTATTTATGAGGATACCTTCAAATTTCTAAACTCTATTAAAATGCGTAGCAATTTTTACTCATTAACGAAAATATAATTCTGCTGTAGCTGTATTGGATTCCTTGCGTTTCGTCATAAATTCTATAAATTCATGAATTTGGTAATTAAAGCATGAAATAATTTGTAAATTTTTTCGCTGACGGCTGCCAATAAGCATCCTTCCAGCAGTCGGGGATTCTCTGAAATGTCAAGACTTTTAAAATATGTATTTGGTAATTACTGTTATTACTACTAGTACATTCCAACACGATTTCGATTCATTTACGTAATGGGACTTTGTAAAATATGAAACTTTTTATCGTTCAATTTAATAACTAACGCATTTAAATTAAAACAACGCATTCAAATTAAAACATAACGTATTAGGTTTTTTAACATTATGACTAGATAGGGTTATTTAGATAGACTTTTGATATGTGATGCCCCATTCGTATATTGTGAGCTTCTTAGTTTGCCTTATTTTCTAATTTAGGATCCCCATGCCAGTTCTGACTATGGCAGAATCGTTAATGAACGACATTTCAAGTAAGATATTTCCGATATATTGAGGAGTGTTAATAGATTTTCTTTAAATTATTAAACTCTGTCCCAGCTAATTAGTGAAGTTTTATATCAATAATTGGGGTTTTATTATAGCTTAAATACCATGGTTTTGGCTCGAATTATATAGTTTAGGATCTTGTGCATATTATAAAAAAAAATGAAAATCAAAACTTGAAATTATACTCGTGTTTATATCATGCTACCTCATTTTCCTAAAAAACTGGTTTACTTATTAATTGGGACAGAGTTTAATATGTTAAAGTGCGAAAATTGATATGGATGTGTGTGTGTGTGTGTTTGTATATATATATATATATANACACACATCTATCATGTCATCAAATGTCAGAATGCATCAACATCGTGCTAAAACGAACAACTTTAATATAATAATGACAACAGCCAATCCGAAGATAGCAAAAAGCTTTAAAGCTTTAATAATTAAGAACCATAACAAATATCAATGATTGAACAGGCAACAAAGTAATATGAGCTTATTAAATTTATTGTAAGTGCTTGAAATATATATATATATATATATATATATATATATATTAGGGTACTTACTATTTTGCTTTTTGAATTGCAACAAATAAACCCCTTATATTTAAGGAACAATTTCACCCAGATCACATTAGTAACATCAATGTATAAAAAATTTAAAGTTCCCCTTTTTATTTTTCATTTTTTACACTAATTAAATCTACACTTCTACTGGATTAGTTTGAACATATTGAATTTTTTGACATGTGAATGAATTAATTTGGTTGGCATTTAATATTTTCCTAACGTTTTAGTAAAAGGTCGCTCTTAATATTCATATTGATCTATTGCGGGTTGTTTCAAACACTATATAAATTGTATTCTTAGCAAAGTTCCTTTGGTTCGACATAGATTTGATTGTGGAACAGGAATTCCTGCATCAGCGTAAAATATTTCAGTTTTTCTTCAAAACAGAAAAAAGACCCAATCCTTCCATCTGTTAAAAAGATTTCTAGTCTCAAATATATGCCAAGATGGATGGAAAATCCAAAAACTCAGAGGATACAGCTCTCTACAGGAGGCAAGTTCATAGTTGAAACAATGTTGGTTATTGAAAGCTTAGACTAGCACATTTGAAGTCAGTCCATCCAAGAAATTAATTCAAATGCCAACATGTCAAGGTACAGCTAGCCTTCTCCATCTCAACGATGTTTGTCTAATCTGCCTCGAAATTTTCAACTAAATCTCCTGCAGTTTGCTCCAAATCGTCTTCGTTTACTAGTACTCAAAAACATAATTTCAACGAATAAACTGCAGCATCTTCTTGCACTCGTTGCCCCAATAGAATTTAACAGAGTGGGCGGAGTTTCCTGATTATTCCCTCGAGTGCACCCCTGGGTGGTTGAGCAGTCAATAATTCACATTCCTACAGTTAACCGAGACACTATACGTGCTGCAAAGTTAATGGCGGGTTTATTTGCAAACTCAAAAGGATTTCAATGTTTGAATTCAAATTTTATAATTTTTTGAGATTTTTTGCATGTAGTTCTAAACGTTTTTCAACTATTTTTGTAATAAAGCTTATTAGTAGCTTTAATGATTAATCTCTAGAATCAAGAGACTATTGATCAAACGCGCCAGCCGCTTATTTATATTAGTAAATATTCGACGATTACCGACACCTCTTCTATTAAATAGCCGCCAGTGTTTGATTGACAGAATAGTGTGTAATGGTTAAATCGGCTTTGTTTAGTGCTTGATGTGTGCGAGAGCTTTTGCACCGCACTGTGTGTATATATATATATATATATAT
>CABFPE010000631.1:338151-369081 GCA_900660155.1 Hofstenia miamia | reverse complement strand
TGAAATTCGAACTTGAAACTTTTATTCATTTTGAAGTCTTTTAATTATTTATATTTAGTGAACCAGAAAAAGAAAATTTCCTTGGAATATGCGCAAGGTGTGGGCAAGGCATTCATATGACAGAGAAGCATGTAGCACACAAAGGAGAACATCTGCACATCGAATGCTTTTTGTATATATATATATATATATATATATATATATATATGAAATTTGCTTGTAACAAAACAACGCAAACCTTGCTATACACGCAAACACACACCATCTGAATGATTAAAATAAAAGCATCACTAATTCCGCTTAGAACAGCATTATTATTGCCGTTGTATTATATAACCAATAGGACTCATGTTGTGGTCACGCGCTTAGCAAATGAGAGCGTGTTCCCTCCATGTAATCTACTTCTCTATGGTTATGCACTGTAGTCTTTGGAAATATACTCTACATCCCGCAATGTACAGAATAATCATCAATAGAAATCAGTAAAAACATACATAAAATGACATAAAAATAGTTCATATTTAAGTGAATTTTATATACACGTAAAGGATGTTTCCTTAATTTATACGTTATTTAAAACATAATTATTACAAATCAATTAGTTACAATTTTAGGCGTGTTATTAAATTTTTGGAGGATGCCGATGTGATACATGGAGGTAACAACGAAGAAAGTGATCGGTATATCGCACCAACTATTCTTGGTAATGTTACGACCGAGAGCAATTGTATGAAAGAAGAGGTACGTCTGTTTTTTGTACCAATGGTTCCTCTATTTATTCAAAAAATTGTCAATTTTTAATGTTACCTCCTGAAATTCTGTTTGACTTCAATAAAGAATGAAAAAATTTTGTATTTTTTCGCGGAGGGTTGATGTGATTTTTTCGCAGATTCAATAGTTTTTTCAGTCGTTCAGTTTAATTTTGAATTTACATCGATTTATTGCTTGGAGAATTCTGTTTACTGAAAGTTCATTGAAAGTGATCTCATTAATTTCACTTGAAACCCAGAGTTTACATCGAACATGTGTTATTTGCGTTACTCTCCTATAATAAAAGCGCTTAGTTTAACTTCTAGTTGTTATATCATGGTTCATTCACAAATCTACATTATGTAATTGTTTTGTGCTCATAAGGAAGAACCTTTGATCTTAATTACGCAAACATCGTCAATGTTTACAAATTTTTAGCTTGTTGACATTTATGGTGCAAATTTAGTAGTTATTACATTACAGAGTATTATGCAACATTTTATTTTAAATATTGTTTAAGATTCTTTCAAAAAATTGCGGTTAAAAATACATTTGTTTAGATATTTGGCCCTGTTTTGCCTATAATGACGGTTGCTTCAGAATCCGATGCCTTATCTTTTATTAATTCAAGGTGAGGAATGTATCATATATTTTTCCGATTTACCAATCATTACTTTTTTTCAATTTACATAGTTTCCCTACATGAAAGATTACTGAAAATCGTTTATATAGAGTTAGAAATCAAGGGATCCCGAAACCCGGGATTTTCAAGAGTTATTCGGTATGTAAACTTTGGAAAACAGCTAAAATTATTACTCGGTATGTTAGTTGTTCTGTTTTATTGCATTGCAATATTTTAACAGTGCTAAAGAATACCTAATCACTAAAATTCCACTTTTCTTAGAACGGAAAATGATTGTAGGGGTGGGTAAAAAAGATGTATTAACTGAATCCTATAATTATGATTATTTGCGCAGTCATTTTGATTCTCTACCCTACTGCACGATAACTAAGATGTATAAATGTTTAAAAATCATAAGACAAATGCATTGCGATTTTGAAGATTGCAATTCGTATCGGAGATCACTTAATGAAGCTGTTATTAATAAGTATTTTAGTAAATATTGAAACTGCTTTAATTTAATTTACTATATATTTGAGTGCTGTTTTAAAACATAGACCTCCAATGTTCATAAATTCTAAACGTTTATTAATAGTGTTTTATGTGTGATCTGGAGATATCCGGTCTCTGGGAAATTTTGGGATTCCAATTGCAGGATTGAAAAAATGCTCCGGGAGTACGAACTCTAAATAATTAATATCCTATTATAAACATTAGATTTTCAATTCAACTTATTGACGTCATTCATTATAAATTGGTGTGCATCTATAACATCATCCATATCTAAACCGTTTACTTAAGTTTTTGTTAAAGATGCATTTAGAGCAACTTTGATTAACAATCTTTTTCGATCTATTTATCGGTCTTCTATAATTTTTTGCAACATTGCAATCAGAGAATATATTGTAATGCGACTTCATAGCAGTATTATATTCCATGTTTTCATTTCATGAAACTTAAAATGGCACCAAACAGCTCTACCCTCTTCTGTTATATGTAGTGCCAACTAATAATTTCACCATATTGCGTTAACTCATTTCAGTTTTGAACTACACTATTTCCAGATTTAATATAGAAAGCGTCAATTGTAATATAGATGACTGAATTTGTAATATAGAACTCATCTTTGCAATATAGAAAGGGTCAGATGTAATATCGAAAATGGTAAATTGTAATATGGAAGTCGAAAATGTAATTCAGAAAATACCATTTGTAATATAGAAATCCGAATTTGTAATATAGAATAATGTGATTTGAGAAAGCCAAACTATGAAGATAATTATGTCAATCGTAAAATTTGAAACTGTTGTGTATGATGCTAATTGTTTTATTGCCTGAATATTTGATTAAGGGAATGTCTTAACTGATGTAATATACATGTGCAATGTAATTATTGATGGCTTTACAGTAGTTGAAATATTTAAAAAACTTATGTGTATCAAATCTTGATTGAGCTTCGCATGCATTGAGGCCTATATTATGAAAAAAGATCCTAATTTGGCATAATTTTATTAACGTTAGCACTGATTTCTTTTTAAAACTCAGATTTAAACGTCCGAAGCACTCTGTTATTTTCGGAAATTGTAATGCAAATTCTCAAATTTGAACGTAAATAATACATTTTTTCAGACATTTTAAAAATTTCCAAAAAGCCCGTAAAAACAGTTTAGATGAAAGTTTATATTTTTTACAAGAATTAATAGAAAAGTACATTAACAAGCAATTTGAACATCATTTGTATTAGACAACAAATTATTTTGATAACAGTTAATGGCACTAATGAAATTCTTCTGTTAATCCTTTGTAGAATGTTAAATGCCCACATCCAGATTCTCCAGGTTAGTGACGGCTGAGTGGTAGGTAGTGGTATGCTGGTATGCTCTGACGCAGTGCACATCTTGTACAGATAAGATGGCTTCTTTCATGATTTCTTCAAGGTGTTTCAATCGTTGCTCTATTATTCCGTTGCCCGTCGTAGTTGGTATCCTCAAATTTCGTTTTATATAACTTTTTATTATACTCCATATAGACTCAACCGGATTTAGTTGTGGCGAATAAGGTCCTAGACGCAAAACAGTTACACCACGTTCTCTCAAATTTTCGTCAATTCGCGAATGACACGGCGCGTTGTCACAAGCAATGATATTTTCCAACCGCTTTCCGGCTTCTTCTAGCTCAGAAGTCATTTCGAGCAACCAGTCCGCCACATCTTCTTTTTTATATTATCCGCGCTTAGTAGATATTTTAACAACACCTTCGGTTGATATGACTTCTAACATGTGAACATTTGGTCCACGTGATGAAGACAACGTGCTAACTGCTCTTGTACCTTTCCTTGATCTGCCAATTTTTCGGCGACAGAAGAGATTGACGTTTGACTCGTCGATCCAGATAATGTATTTGTTTTCACGAACGTATTGATTTAGCTTTAACAAATATTCGCTACGAAGAATTTTGTTCAAATCAGTGTTCATAGTTGCAGGCATATGGTGTGTCTTTTTGGTAGTGAAACTCTTGGCTTCGATTAGCATTAGCGAGAGTGGATGTACAAACGGAAATCTGAAAACGTTGTAGAAGTTTCGATTTGATTTGTTTAAGAGTCACTTCACAATCTTCTTCTAGCCATTCCATCACAATTTTTAAAATATCTTCTGTCAATATTTTCGGCTTCTTTCCTCCTTTGCCGGGTGTCTCGTATTCACCGGAACGAATCCAAGAATAAGAATAAGCCGTTTTGTACTTAACGCACAAAGTTTTTGCAAGAGAAACCCAATCTTCTCCTTTATTCGAGCATTCAACGATTCTTCGGCGATCTTCTTTAAAACTAACAGCATTTTTTCTTCGAATATAATCTGTTAAATCATTCTGTGTTATTGTGTGTCGACACAGAGGACATCGTTTTGCAATTTGCAAGCTTCTTTCGATGCAGTTTGAATGAAATAAATGCATACAATTAGTGGAGTATTTCAGGTCTCCTCGGGTCATTAGATGCTTACATATTGAGCATTCGTCAGTTACTTTCATCTTTGACTGATTATAATGTGTTAATAAGCAAAAGATTATAAGCAAAAAATCAAATCAACAATGTTACAAATTTTCAAAAGTATTCGATATCATACACAACAGTTTCAAATTTTACGATTGATATAATTATCTTCATAGTTTGGCTTTCTCAAATCACATTATTCTATATTACAAATTCGGATTTCTATATTACAAATGGTATTTTCTGAATTACATTTTCGACTTCCATATTACAATTTACCATTTTCGATATTACATCTGACCCTTTCTATATTGCAAAGATGAGTTCTATATTATAAATCAGTCATCTATATTACTATTGACGCTTTCTATATTAAATCTGGAAATGGTATAGTGTGCAAAGCACCAGCATCAAATAAGTCTTTTATGCTGGGATTTACTTGCTCATAGTAATAGCAAATCTCCTCAAATTTTACATTATAAAATTTAGTAAAATTGCACTTGTGCTATAATTAATTTCATTGACTCTTATTACCGTATATAGTATCTTTCGGAGTTGAAAACAAAACTACATTCATCGTTTTATTTTGATAAATACAATATTCTGTTTTTTACAACAATATTAATTTTTTTACATTGTTTTAGTAGTTACATTGTATTTTCAGTTTTCTTATTTTAATTTTTAAAATTTTTAATTATGGATACTGTTTTAGCCCTTTTTTAATATAATATGTTCATAAATTCTACATTTATATTTCTTCTGCCTGATAAACTGTCGCACTTTAGAAATAAGCCTTTGGCTCTATATCTCTTTTCTAACAAAAAAGACACACTCGATAGATTTAAGAAAGAAACATCAAGTGGCGCTTTATTAGTCAATGACGTCATGATTCATGGAGGCTGTAAGTTTATTGTTTGTCAAGCATTGCACATTAATTTGTGAGCTTTTGATATTGTTTAGCTCTAGTTTATAGAATATATCTTCAGTTGCTTATTAGTAAAATTATTACCATTGGGCAAATGAATTAGGAATTTTATCCACTTTAAGTATTATATTTTCTTTCTTGAAATCAAAAATCCCATTTTACATTTCATTGCATCGCTCATTTCTTATTAATAGGACTTAGGTCCGCTGGAATTTGGAGTATGGAGCAGGACAAAAATTTCAAAAAGGCATTTCACATGTGAAAAGAAGTCAATTCAAGAGTAAAGTAAATTTGTCAAAAAATATTGAAATGGAAACTACATTCCATAAAATTGCAATGAATAAAAATTAAAATCCAAAATAGTTTTCTTGGGTTTTACATTTTGAATAAATTCTATGACTATGTTTCTATATTAGATTAATCCATACGTTTTCTATGAAAAATATTAGCAAAAAGAATATTATTTAGATTATTGCTTTACATCGGACTAGGAGAGACAGGAGCATAACGGGATCTTAATGTTCATTGGTGCACAACTCAAATGCTTAAATTTGCAACTAACTTAGCACATAATATCATTTGGAATATGGCTCAATAAAATCTATGCATGAGGTCTCAAGCTTTCTTAGATTAGTTGTTTAGCGTTCTTCATTGCATAATTTTTTCTTTATTTATCGATTTGTCCCTTTGTGCCTTAGGGCAATATGTCTAGCCTGAGTTTGATAAACCACGTTTTTTCCTTTATGCTACACTTTTAAAATAAAAAAAAATTTTAATTGTCTCAAAAGTCATCATCCTGTATTATTGTGACGTTTTAGATGTTTAAAAAATTTGTTTAAGTGGTATAGGGGCATATGACTTTGTGAATAAGAAACAGTGTATTTTTATAGACAGAAAACTAACAAACAAGTTTTGAGTTATATTGTTACAAAAATTTCTACCTAGTGTCTTATTATGCGCTTCAAAGTGAGTAGTGTTGAAAATGTAGCTTCTCGAAATGACTTATGGAGTGAGATGGGTGTTTTGATGGATTTCGATTAATCATTGAATACATTTTTAAAACAAAAAATATTTTGCCAATTTCACTTTGATATCGTTTATTATCTGTAAAAGTAAGATCACAAGGCTAAAAACTATAGATTCCTCTAGCAGCTAAAATGTTCTCACTTTCGAGATGAGCGCCATTGATTTTGTAATTTTGTGTACATGAATTTGTTTAAATTCAAAATTACAAAATATAAGAGTCCTGGTCTGGCGGATATATTGAAATACATTTGTACCCTTGTATCAGGTTAAGTCCCTGTCTCCTACACAAGACACTAAAACTGGTGGCAGAACCATGTCTCATAGGAAAATAATAAATTACTTCATGTGAACAATTTCTGGATGCAGAAGTTTTATTGCGCTTGTGAATAACTCACTCATCTTCATAAACTTATTCAAAAAACCATTCCTCAAGTTTCATTACCTTTAGCAAAATTTATTATTCAATCTTCAATTGTATTTGTTTGAAGAGACCTGTTAAGCCTAATTTACTTCATTTTTAGGCATGGGCTTACCATTTGGTGGTATTGGTGAAAGTGGAATAGGTAAATATCACGGACAGTTCTCTTTCAACAGTTTCACTCATCAGAAGGCCTGTCTCGAAGGAAGCGGCACCATGCTTGAATCTGGAAATTCGTAAGTTCTCTCCTTCTAATTCTTCATTTTATTGTTGGTCAGAGACAGCGCGTCAACAAGTAGTTCTATTTTATCGGCACTTTATATTTAGAATGTTGCGCTATCCACCTTATACTGACAAGAAACTTTCTTGGGCCCGATGGGCTATCGCTGGCAAGGGCGCCACCTGCTCTATTATGTAGTAAGTTGTGAATTCCACTGACGTTCTTACCTGTCATTTTCCAAATTTTTGTTTTTCAATTGTAACATGTTTTATAATTGCTGTCGAACCCTTGCATGCTAGTAATTGCTAATTTTTTCATTAACTTTTTCTAACTAATGTGCATTAGTAAATGTTTAAAGTTTGTTTCAGACTGTTTTACGCGCAACGCATTTCTAAAGCACTACTGTTTTCAGTATTCAATAACCTAATTTAAAATATAAAGTTTTTATGAATAAATATTTTGGAAACCTCGTAAATGTTCACTACATTTTTACTACGTAACACTATTATATTGGAAGTTAAATATATGTATTAATTATAGGGCTCTCCATGTCTGGAAATTTGTGCTTCGTGTCAAATCTAGTTGAATCGGGCCGATTTCAATCTTTTGGGTCTTGTCTACAATTTAATAATCTACTGTTTTTCCAGTACAAAATATATTATAGCAGTTACGTTTGAATTGGCTAAGGATTATTAATTATGTATATAGATTTGACATTAACCAATCGATGCTCATGCTATGAAATTGAAGAAAGTAACGCGTTTCAAGTACAGTGGTGTTGCGGTTTTACGAATATGGGCATATTTCAAAATTGGTTTCACTGTGATGAAAAATTCAAACAACTTTAATGCGACTGATTTTGTATTTTTCTTGAAGCTTACAGTCTGGCATTTTAAGTTATATACAAATATATACTATGGTACACATAAAACATGGTAAAATATTATGTTTTGTGTTGAACATCTTTTTCGAGAAAAATCAGGAGAAAGTAACAACTTTAATACATTTGTCAAGAAATACAACTTGAAAGACAATTACAGTGTTGTCTATGTGCTTATTGATGACCATGAGGCTTCTAAGATCAAATATATCATCAGAGTTTTATTCACTAACCATTCAGAATAATTTTTTGTATTTTATCAAATGCATGTTACTTCATGTCGGTCCGTTACCAAAAAAAATGGAATTTGTTCCTTTTCTTATATTAAAAAGCAGTATTTTAAAACAAAACCACAACAAACTATCAACTATTGGGGTAAGTTGTTATGCTACATATTTTTCTTCTCTGGTATAAATATGTAGTACAATAAGTACTGAAAGGAAATAGTGTCGGTCCGTTACTTAATAGTCTCTGTCGGTCCGTTACTTTTGTATATAAAAAGGACAATACCATTCTGAAGGTGCTTATTTTGTCTTTTGGAGGAATTTGTAGCACATAATGGGGAGAAAGCCAATTGGTGAAAATAAACTTTCAAACAGTGAGAAACAGAAGAGATACAGAGATAAACTTAACCCAGTGGAAACCAGAAAGAAAGATGCCTTAAGGAAAAGGATTTATCGTCAACAGCTCAAACTAAAAGGACAGTATAATGAATACTTGGAGAAACAATCAGATTATCAGAAAAACTGTCGAAAGAAGAAAGAGAAGGCTGCGTCACCTACAAAAATTAAAAATCCATTTAAGACTAAAGCAACATATTCTCGAAGCCTAAAGAAAGCAAGAGAAAACCTGCCCAAGAGTCAAGAACAGAAGAAGAAAATTGTTCGAACATTGTTTGAGGAAAGCATCAAGGCAACACCCAGGAAGAAACGACTTATATCCTCCTGGGACCATTCTGGTTCTGCATTGTCAAGTTTGGGCAGACCAAAGGTACTTTCTGATCAAGCTAAAGAAAAACTGTACACTTTTTTGTGCCAAAACGACATCAGTTACACCCTTCCCGGCAGAAATAACCAAGTGTATCAAGGCAAAGATAGTAACGGTGAAAGTGTATTTGTGGCGAAGAAATATCTTTTGTGGACTTTCAAGGAATTATATGCTATTTTAGAAAAGCATGATGATGCTGATTTGAACAATTTCTTCATTTTACAGATATTGCAGATCAAGGAAGGAGTTTGTTATTCAGGGTAAAATACCCCATGTCACATGTTTGTGCCCAACCTGTGAGAACCTAGAGCTGCTCTTAGAAGCCATTAGCAAACAGCATGAAAGCCTGAAAAATGTTCCAACAAAGTGCCATGATATTTTAACACAAACTGCCTGTTCTCCATTAACACAGTTGTGTGCTAATTCTGAATGTCTAAAATGCCCAACGTTTGATGCACTGTACAGAGACGTAAGAGACATTGATGTCCTACACTACCATGAATGGTCAACAGGGAACAATTCTTATCCCGAGAAGAAACTTTGTGAAATATCTGGAAGTGATGCATATGATCTATTATTTCAAGGAATTATATGCTATTTTAGAAAAGCATGATGGTGCTGATTTGAACAATTTGAAGTTCTCTTCATTTTACAGATATTGCAGATCAAGGAAGGAGTTTGTTATTCCGGGTAAAATAATACCCCATGTCACATGTTTGTGCCCAACCTGTGAGAACCTAGAGCTGCTCTTAGAAGCCATTAGCAAACAGCATGAAAGCCTGAAAAATGTTCCAACAAAGTGCCATGATATTTTAACACAAACTGCCTGTTCTCCATTAACACAGTTGTGTGCTAATTCTGAATGTCTAAAATGCCCAACGTTTGATGCACTGTACAGAGACGTAAGAGACATTGATGTCCTACACTACCATGAATGGTGAACAGGGAACAATTCTTATCCCGAGAAGAAACTTTGTGAAATATCTGGAAGTGATGCATATGATCTATTGGAGAGAAAACTAAACGAAATCAAACATCACTACTTCATCAAGCGTATCCAAAGTAAAGCATACAAGCAGCAAATAGAAGAGTTAAAGGAAAATGAAGTTCTCATTCATGTTGACTACACTGAGAATTTAAAAAACAAGCAGCAAGAAGAGATCAAATCAGCATACTATGGACAAGGACAATTTTCTCTGTACACAGTCTGCATTTACATGGGAGGGAAAGCTAAATGTAAGAACATAGCTCTTGTCACTGAGGAAAATGATCACAGTTGTGATGTCACCTTTAAATGGAACACCTTTTTCCTTGACATGCTGAAAGAAAATCATAAATTTGACACTGTAACGTTTTGGTCAGATGGATGTGCCAGCCAATTTAGAAGCAAATTTGGTTTTTATTACATGACCTGGTTTCACAAGGAGCTGAATTTGTCTTGGAATTTCTTTGAAGCCAACCATGGTAAAGGTGCTGTTGACGGAGTTGGTGGTATCGTGAAAAATACAGTATTTCGTAAAGTTTTGGCAAAGCAAGTTACCATAAAGTCACCAAAGCAATTTGCAGAGTATGCAGATTCAGTAGTCCCTGGAGTGTCAGTCTTGTATGTTGATAACATTGACACAAGTAGTCGCGAAGAGTGTCGTGCATCTGCGCAAAAACTGATGGGTACCTTGAAAGTTCATCATGTGCAGTGACAGTTTGCAGGATCAAAGTGTACATTATCCTTCAACCAAACTTCATCCTCTGACACAGTGGAAATTGGTCACCTCTCATACAAAGCAGAAAGCATTGAGAATGCCAGTGATGTCACAGTTAACTCCTATGTAGTAGTGAAATATGAGGGGGAACAGTTTCCTGGATTAGTTCTGGCAAAGACACCACAGAATCGAATCAGAGTGAAATGTATGCAGAAGGCATCTTTGCCTGGTTCCACCTGGAAATGGCCAAGACCTGATGACATCCATGACTATCCTAGCTGTGATATTGTAAATACAGAAGTTGCCCCAGAGCTTCTTCCTGGTACCTCAAGGAATGTTGTTTTCTATGTTAAGGAACTTGTTAATATTTGGGGAGAATATAACAAAGCATTACAGACAATCAGATTGTACATATCCCCAATTCCCAACCTGTGTTTTTGTATGATCACTAATCAATAAATTACTAAAACTGTAATGTGTATTACAAAGACAAACAAAAAATACCTTAGCAAGTTTTAGACAAGGTACAAAACCGTAACTTTGTTCATTCTGCAACAAATGACAAACATGTATAATGTTGTCTTCCATTTAGTTGATAATGTCGGTCCGTTACTTTATCACATGTCGGTCCGTTACTTTATTTCTCTGAAAATAATGGCTAGTATTCTGGAATGGAACATCCCCATCCTCTTTTGTTATTGTATATGTTTTTGGTGTGATATTTACTTATTTAAAGGTAACATGTATGGAGTGTTTCAGTAAATACATTAGATAGAATTCATTACAAACTACACTCATAGTATCATATTTCTATCTTGTCGGTCCGTTACTTTATTTCACCGCTCTAGTAATCCTATGAGTCACTATTTAAAAATGTTTTGTTTTTAGCCTTAGCAAGTATGAGTGATATGCAACTAATTGCCATATCTGCAGCTTTCAGTTGCTTTTGGCTAAAGCACCAGTAGCTGTTTTGCCTATCATATGTCGGTCCGTTACCAAATTACCATTTTGAAATATGCCCATATGTAAAAAGAGACGTTTTTAATGTTAAAAAATAAAAACCTATTCAATTTTAATATAGCATTCAGCAGGAAAATGCTAAAAGCGTAATATCAATCAATATATATATATATATGCATGCATTTCTTTCAATTAGGCAAACATTCAATATCAGTGCAGTTCGAGCCGGTTCGTCTCAACTCGAAAACGGTTAAAATTTATATTCCAGGTCGGCTACTCAACTCGAGACGACCCGACTAGACATTTCCAGTACTCACAGGGCCCTAATATTTACCCGCATTTGTTCGGGAGACAAAAATGTTATTTACTTTTATTTAAATTGATGTTTACTGAAATTTAGATAAGCTTGTACATAGATATGATTGTTTTGTAAAATATGTCACACACACGGAATAAAACACAAATAAAAAATCTCGCGTGTTGCTACGAAAATTAATTTATGCAGCTAGCCTGTTCTGAGAAAAGTGACAGCAGTGGTAGATCTGCAAGTGAAGATGAAAATACAATTATATTTGCTGATACCATACCATCCATGGTAGAAAGTTACATCACTGTTTTGTATGTATATTTTGTAACTTAAAACATATACATCATCTACAAACTGTAATCTTGCTCCCAAATTTCGATGTTACACAGAAAAGAGGATTTATTTGTAGCGAACACTTCCAAAATCTTTCAAAATTTATGCATGCTTCTCATTAAAAATTTGAACTTTTTGTGCAATATAATATACAGTGCATAAAATAAATTAGGAACAGTTTAATAATTATCTAATATTATGATAAATTGTTGGAATAACTCGCAAATTATGTTTGTTATGTCACTAAATCTGACTTTGGTAACTAGTTACATCATATGCAGTACCGGTGTTGGTTGAAGTGTCCAAAATCGCACTTTTGAGAAGTGCCACGGAATAGGAACACATGGAAAAAACTTCAAAACAATTTCAATATGAAGTTATGCTAGCATGTAAAATGTGATCCTGTATTGAGGTTGTCAATTAATTCGTAGCTAGCGCAGAACACTAAGTAAGTTATTCGTTTTAGAGAATTTCGTAGATTTTTAGTTCTAAAGCTCATCTCAGTAGTATTTTTTTACCGTTTTTTCATGTAAATTCCATTTTTTCATTTGAAAGCCAAACTAATATCAAATCCTGACTCATATTTACACTGCAAAATGCTGCTCGCCCAGTCTTTTAAGCCCTCCTTAGAGGCGTCTTTTTCACTAATTTGTTGTAGGAAAGCCTACGATTTTTAGTTTTCAATGAATTGTTTATATAGAAATTGTAATGTTTAGTCTAGAAAATTTTTCCAGTACTATAAAGCCAATTCTGGACTAGCAACAACCTCAGTCCCATTCAATTATATGGGGGATTATGGTTTGTGATATTTATAGAAAGGGTAAATGATATTAACTCATTCGCTGATGTGAAACAAACCATTTCTGAGAAAACATCTTATGTAATCCCTTTCTGTTCTCAATGCCAATTCAGGATCACATTTTGCATTGTACTCGAGTAAATTGTAGCATGGTTGTATTGAATTTGTGAATATATTTTTCTTGATGCGTTCCTATTTTGTATCGCCATTCAAAAACGCTATTTTTGACGTTTTTACCTAGTACTCTCTGTGTTGAATTGGCTTGCAAATTTGTTTTCCTGTGACATAACAAGCATAATTTACAAAATATTCTAACAACTAAATTAATGCTAATAAATATAATTAGCTACGATTTTATATTTATTAAAATGTTCCTAGTTTGTTCTGCACACTGTATTGGCAGTTATTTAATTATTTCGTGTAGGACGTTACCTGAAGTAAGACATTCTCTGTTTTGTTAGTATACATGCATATTCATAATTCCTTCAAGATTTATCCTTTGCATTGTAAATGAATTGTTTCAATTAAATAATGTAACTTCAAATGCTTGTTTTTTCTTTACCGTGAGCAATATCTGTTCTGCTTTCACAAGATATAATTGTTGTTTTGTAGCTTTAAAGCTATTAGACAAAAATGTCTTTATTGAAACGCAATGTGTGTAATTTTTACCAAACAAATGCGGGTTAATATAGGCAAAAATCTTTCTCCAATTACCATTATTTTTATAAAGTCATTTTCATCATTAGATTGGTTTCAACCTTAAACTTTTTCCTGTATCCATAGCGATACAAACTGTTTTGTCCACATTTTCGAACTATTGTCCACAAGCTTTAGACATTTAGAAATTTTAGTCTATTGACACATTTGCTGGGCAATGTATTCCCATCGACTGATGAATATTTTGCTAAAAATATTAACTCTTTCAATGAAAATTCTGAATTAAGAAACGTATTAATTAAATCCATGTACCTAATGTTCACTTAACAAAATAGTCTATTCCACGTGATCTTCAATCAACCGCACCTATTTTGTATTTAGCCAGCCTACCCAATCCTCATTAATGCGGGTCATGCGCAAAATGATGCTTAAAACACACTGTCAGGTTCTGAAAGTTGAACTATACTTTGCGGCCAGGTCAACTTGGCCGGACAGGATATACGAAAAAATTATTTGAAATGTAAGCATGCCGTAAATTTGCATGATTATGCTCGATTAGCATGCAAAGTCCAATACATTTCGAATAAACTCGTAAAAAGATGTGAATGAGTTTTAGATATTGGGAGAATGATTTCCTGACAATTAAAAGCTTCTACATACCACAAAAATATATAATTTATTTTCTACCTATGCACATTTCAAAAGGTTTTGCTCAAAATAGGTCAATGTTCATTTATTAAAGCAAGAAAATCGATTGAAGTTCATTTTTAAAACCGGAAAAGTTATTTAGCAATTTATTAGGAGTTTCAAGATATACAAGAGTAGTTAACTTAAGGCGATTGTTAAGTGGTAAATTATGTCATTTCTGCTCTCGCACCAAATATTAAAAAACAGTTGGGTCAGTCTGCCAAGCCGAGTTGGATAATTAGCGGAGCTGCTTGTAACATTGACGCAAACATTAGTGGAACCTAAAAACATGCCGCAATTGTATCTAGAAATTTGGTCAATTGCTCCTGAAACCGCTGTAGTTTGAAGTTGCACCGTGATCGTTAATCCTTCCCTTTCAGCGTTTTTGTCAGCATTTTTTAAACTAGATTTTCTACTATATATTCGCCTTAATCTAGGTTTTGCATCCATGGTTTGACTACCTCGGAAGTTTTTTGTGTTGTCAACCTCAAACTAATTAAATATTCACTCATTTATGTCGGAGATGGGATCATTTATGAATGAAGCTGTGCCTCAAAATAGATAAAATTAAATATGTATGCAGACTTTTAAAGAAACACCCACAAAACAGTTTATTGCTGTTTTCTGGAAAAGATTTTTCCACATTTTAATAGTCACATTTTTGTTGCTATGTTTGAAAGAAACATCTGGTTTTTAGGTAGCTAACGAGGCAACTTAACCTCGAATTCTTTTTTTAGTTACGCTATCTAGAACAAACAGAAAGAATTGTTCTGTAAACTAACTATGAAAATGATTCTCTTTTAAATGAATGCGTGATGTGTTATTAAAATATCTCTGCTAATTGGAAATGACACTGTAAATTGGAGAGATGTTGCATTTTTTAGATTGTAATTTCATGATCGTGGTTACGTTTCTGAGCACGATGGCTACGTTTAAAATGTTCTCTAACATCTTTTTCATATTCCAAAAATGTTTTCCTGATGCCATCCTGAGAATTGGCAAATTTTGTATGCCATTACCTAGTCTCAATTTAGTAGCACAATTCCATTTTTTATTTTGAAAGCCTAACTTAACAACACACATAAATGAGAATTTTTCAATATCTTTATTGGTCGAGGTAAATCTCGAACTTAAATAAAATTTATTCCCTTCTCCCCTCGTGGCATTTTGTTGAATATCTTTTGAACTAGAATTAGAATAGGTAAGAAACATCATGACTTCTCTAAAATCATTTTTCACCCTCACAGTTGCTTGCATCTGCAATTTTCTCATATATAACTGATATACGTAAGTTTAATTGCGTTTTCTAACACAAAATCTTGGAATGTATAGAACATGCTCAATTTAGACTAAAATTTATTTTGTGAAAGTTTTTTATATTCAGTTTTTTCAAAAAATTATTCCGATCACAGTTTACAGGAAATGACTGAAATCTATCAGGTAGGCGAGATGTATAAAAATTAGTAAATATAAGTGTCCTTCAAGCAAGAGGCAACTACCTCCTTTAGGCTTATGCCATTCCCTACACGTAATGATAGAACTAGGCGATAATTTTTTTGACCTAAATGTCCTAAAAGTTTAGCATTTTGACCACAAAAAGTAATGAAAAAATATAGAAATTTTGACTTTATTTTGTCCTAATGATAAAAAAATTAAAACGGCTTCAAACTGAGTATGTATTGCTTAAAACGTGTTATAAAGTACTGTTTGCAAATGACAAAATATAATGTTTAATGTTTTCAACAGAAGAACCCCGTCCTTTGCTAAAAGTTTGAACATCAAGTTTATCTTGAATTCATTTTGATGAGGATTTTCAAAAAAAATAACGAAATTTACGAATTAAGTAGTCGATTTTTACTTTTTTACCTTAGAACCATACTAAATAATTGCACAATTCGCGTTTTTCTGGTTTAAACAAATTTGCAATATGTTTTTTACAGTAAAAAGCATTTTTACTTGATTACTTTTACACGGCTTTGCATGTACCCTTGCCATATTTTTTTTCATTTCGTACGATTTTATGATTTGTTCTTCCTTCTGTGATTTGAATTATGGATGGATTTTGTTTTTATATACTCAAGTCATATTTTAATGGCTAATGTATACGATCATTGCTTTATCATTGTCCCCAATATATTTAAAAGTGAAATGAATTCATTGAAAATTTTTAAGAACAGATGTATTCTCAAATGGGAGTCATTTAGAAATTTGGATTTTTTGTTTCGTATCTGCCGGTGTGTTTATAGTGAAAGATCTATCAACTCGTATTGCCAAAAAATCTTGCATGGGAACACAACTGACTGAGTTAAGAAAAACTAATTGATATATTTGTCGAGGTAAATTATCATAGATTGCCATGATATTTTAATTGGTCTATTATTAGCGATTCTTTTCTGGAAAGCTGTGGTAGTTTCGAAAATTTGTTACATGAAAATTCAAATTGTATGAGTAGTCTTCCCCTTCAGTATTACAGAGACCATGTCAAGTAGGAATAAATTGTCTAATACAATACTTTTAATTGTCGATGAACGGTTTAGCAGCCAAATATAACTATTTAAATATTTTGAGAACCCATTCGGCAATGTCTTATTTGTTTGCTCTATACGTGTTGATGCATTCAATAGTGATGTCATTGCTGAGGATGCTGACAGATACATTGTAAAAGTGGAACAAATTTAATTCGCAACTCAGCATATTTTTAGTATTTGTTACATATTCATTCAAACTGCGGTTTCTAAAGTAACAACTCAAGAAATGTGTTTATATTCTTCGCGCAGTACAATTTTGTAAAATATATTAGATGAATAGCTGGAAATTCAAAAATGACATTTCTAAGCGGAAAATATATTGCGCATATGCGCACTTTTGACAGTGCTTTCTTTTTATGATTTCCAAAATAATATATTTTCGCAACCTAATCTTCATATATTATGGTTAAATTTTATGCTTGCGAAATACATAAGAAACAATGAAAGTTTAGTGCAATTGTTCGGATCGATTAACTAGATGAATACGTAAAACTACAAAAATATTAGACATTGTTTAGTTTGCTTTTCTTTTTTCTTTTATGTGTAGAAAAATCCTGTACATCACTGCAAGAGATAGTACTGAACCATCGGTTGTCAAGGAGTTTCCTAGGGATCCACCTACTTTTCCCAAGTTTTGAAGCGCAGGAATATTTCTATAGAGACACTTCTGGAGAATCCCTACAAATGTTACACAATTTCTTCAATATATAAATTCTTTTGTAGTTCTGGTTTAGCTTAAAAAGATGTAAGGGGTTTACACTATAGCTCTCCTGCATTTTTCAATATCATTGGAGTCTTGCTCAAGATCCTTGAAAACTAGAAGTTCATACAATTCAAATTAACTGTAAGGGTGCCCGTGTTGCTAAATCTTTGAAGCTGAGAGTGAAACACCAACTTTAGCGTGACCACAAGCTCCCTGTTTATCTTTCCTCATACATCAACCGACACTATAAAGTTGAATTCTGGAGTGTCTATTATCTGTGTACAGTGGCGGAAAAAAGTAATGAGACAGTAACAAGAGTATGTTAAAACAGAAAGTTATAACATAATGTTATTCTGATTTTCAGGATAAATTGCTCTCTCCGGAATGGCATATCGATTGTAGTACTTTAAAGATACTTAAAAGATAATTGTATGTCATGTGGAATATTCCTGAGCACATTGATCTTGGCCATTCCAATCCATTTCGGAAAAAAGTAATGAGACAACAAATAATAAATGCACTTGCCTTGTTGGCTGCCATGAAAAAACATTTCAAATCTGTATTCAGCTGAATAGAAATACAATACAGATTAAAAAAAAGTATCTAGTAGGCAGTTGGGTTGCCTTTATTACGAATGCAGCTTGAAATTCGAGCTTCCATGGATTCAAAGAGCTTATTGATGTAGTCATTGGGTATAGCTGCGAATTCCTCTTTAGTAACATCCCAAAGCTTTGACAAACTCGAAGGTAATCTTTCCCGCACTCTTTTCTTCAGCTCTGTCCACAAATTCTCGATGATGTTGAGATCAGGTGACTGTGCTGGCCAACTTTGTAGGACTCCGATTCCATTGTCCTCCATGAACTGCCTTGATAGCCGGGATGTATGAGAAGGCGCACCATCCTGCTGTAGCAGTTCATTGTCACAAAGACGTGGGATGAGGTGAGCCTCCAAAATTCTTGTGTACTGCAAGCTGTTCATGTTCTCATCAACTTTTGCAATGACTCTCTTCCCGGACGCCCAGATTGCTGCCCACACCATTATTGCTCCACCTCCATGTTTAACGGTTTTAGCCGTAAACCTAGGGTGGTATCTGTACTGAGGGCCAGTAGGTCTTCGTACACGGACAGTAACATTTGGCTTTAACTGAATTTTGCTTTCATCCGAAAACACAACCTTTTGCCAATCGTTGGAAGTCATTGACCTTTCACATCCCTTCGCCCAATTGAATCGAGACATTCTTTGCTTCTTGGTCAACCATGGCTTCTTAGCTGCTGTTCTCCCAAAAAGTCCATGTCGTCTTAGTATTCCACGAACAGTTCTTGTAGTAACACACGAGCCATCCTTCCAGTCAACTTGAAGCTGTCTGGCAGTCAAATGGGGATTGGACATTGATAATCTAATGAGGTGTCTCTCAGAGGTTGAAGTCACTTTTCTTGGCCTGCCGGACTTTGAAGCAACTTCCGGTGTTCCGCGGGTTTCTATTTGCTTTGCAATTCTCCCAACTGTACTTCTTGGAATTGACAAAGACTTTGAAATTAGACTCAATGATAGTCCCTCTGTCCTCTTTTGACCAACAAGTTTTCGCAATTCAACCGTCGTGTAAGGCATGATGACATAGAATGGATGTGTCCCCTGAGGACTGTTTTGATGCACACTTTAGCCCTCGCTAATTGCTGCTTTATCTTGTCAATCAGGAAGCTACCGATTTTCAAAGAAATATTAAGTCAAGTGTCTCATTACATATTTCCGCACAACAATAGTCAACCTGCACATCAAACACGCACTGCGCTTCCTTGAGAGGGGATTTCCACTCATGTTATGGATTATGTAAATGTCCATCAACAATACATTATCATCAAGGGTTGAAGTGTTTGTCCTATATCAGCAATTACGGATTATGCTGATTTCGATAATTAGGTCAGAACTGTCTCATTACTTTTTTCCGCCACTGTACTAGTAGTATACTACAGTATTTGCTGATATGTATGACGATGTTTGACATTGTTTTCACAGTGTTCGGTTGGGGCAAAAAAATTACCATAACATTTCATTCCAGTGACAGTACTGCGGCAACCGCCGTGAAACTTCGGCACTTTGAGTATGCAATGGGAAGTCTCATATTTTTGAGCTGCTCATCCCACATGACTTTCAGGCCCATATTCACTTAGTTGACACTAGAAATCCTGCCAACTGTAAAATCAAGAATAATTGACACTTTCCAATAAGTTTTTTAAGAAAACAGGCAATTCATGCGACATTCGTGTATTAGAAGAGATACCACTATATTTCCATCATTTAATTTGACTTTCAGTACATCAAAAAACATTTATAGTTTATCATTTAATTTAATGAGAGGTCTGGGGCAAGCTCGTCCATATATTTAAATTTGTGATTTGTACTTTGGGACAATATATATTCATACTCATTGGCTAATTTTAATGGTCAATATAGTGCAGAAACTAGTTAGTAAATTTTGAATTCAATGCCGCATACATTTATATTTAGTAAGTATTCATTATTTAAAAACAAATAGCAGTGTTAGAATATATATTACATCACTATTTTCAGAACGGTAGATTTTTAGGTTTACGTTTTTTATTATCGCTTTCGAAATCTACGGTTTATCATAAATATATTGAAATTATAGTTTTCGCCAATATAAAATATATTATAACACAGTTTCATAGTACATGCATTGTTGGAATTAATCATATTTTTCTTTAATAACCTAGAATAGTTGTACTATTTAATCTCCCTGAATTATTAATCGTTTAAACCTAAATGATAGAACTCACTATGCATAGAAAATCCCAGAGCAAATAGTGAATGCATTACGCAGTTAAAATTTATTAGTTCATGTTACTTTAAAATTGAGATTTACTTGTAATTGTTATTTAAATGTTTAGAGTAATGCGTTACCCACCATTCACTCCATTTAAAACCAAAGTATTTCGGAATATGTTAACACTGGACAATAAGATGAAATATTTCTCCTTGCGAAATATATTTATTGGAGTGGCGGTTCTTGCAACGGCTTACGCTTTTAATAACGTGGTTAGTTAATTTCCAAATTCTGAATTTTTTGCACAATTTATTTTCTAAATTTAATTTATTTAGGACGCTTGGTGGGTAAAGAAAATAAAAAGCTATGTGTTATAGTTAAATTTTATTTGTTGCATTAGTTTTAGTTCTGTAAAATCATTCAATTGTGTGTAATTATTATTTGTGATTTATTTATTATTTTGTTGCCAATTTTAATAAAAGATTTTTTGATTTCGTAGAAGAAACTAACAAATCAAAAGGCAAAATGGAAACTTATTCGTGATGTAAACAATAGTAGAAATCTAAATTCAACTGTATTGATGCAATTAAAAATTCATACGAAAAAATCCTAGGAAAATTCAATGGCCCGATCGTTATGAAAGCAAACCGCAAAATTGCTTTAACCTTGAATTTTGTTTCTGTCTAACAGCAAGTTTTAAAACTTTAAAAGCAATTCTTAAACGTAAGACTAACAAATCAAGTGGGCTTTAAAAATCTCTTCATGGGCACCTAAAATCACTGCAGGTATTATACACAGTCCTTTAAATTATTGTTTAGTGAATGCATAAAAATTACTTTCCTGGTTATTTAAAACTAGCTCATATTACTCCTATTTTTGGAAAAACTATCCAGCTCATGCCAAAAATTATCGAAAAATCTATTACTTCTTCAATAACAAAATATTCGAGCATTATTACATGGCAAAATAACGGAACACCTCAATTGGTACAACTTCCTGTCAATTACTCAATTGGATTTCGTAGGAATTCTCAACTAGTGATGCCCTATATGTGTTAGAGAAATGGAAATTGTCGTATATTTGTCAAGTTGCTGATTGTAGTTGTCTGCTCTACAATTTTCTTAAGGTGTGTTCCCACTATCGACTTTTATCATCTGTCAAGAAATCGGTGATAAAAGTATAGTCTAAACACTCCATCTGCTTTTTTATCAGCTGATAAAAGTTGATAGTCTGAACCAGGGAATTAGAGACTTTAATATTTTGGTCTCTTAAAAAAAGTCTCGTCTCGATTAGAGACTTTTGTTGTATTTAAACATGGTAAACTGGAAATTTAAAGCCTAATTTTAAAGTGAATAATAATTTCTAGCTTGATTAATATTATTTTTAGTTTGGCTAAAGTTTTTGTAATCTTCGCGTCTCAAAAAAAGTCTCGAGTGTCATTGTCTCAATGAAAGAAGTCGCATTTCTCATCTCAAAAATAAAAGTCTGATAATTTATCAGCTGATAAAAGTCGAGTCTGAAGATAAGATAAGATATTCGTTATTCAGATAAATATTGACAGTGCTAAAACTAATTGAATAGCTACTTAAAACTAATTGCTTACTTCTCAAGTAGGGAACAGACTTCCAAAATGTAAATTATTGTCGTTGAAATATTTCAACTTTATATTTCAGCTTAAATTGTTAATTGAAATATTTTATAGCTGAAACTACAACGGCTGCCATGGAGCAATTACATCATATATTGTAAAGGACACTATCTTAAGTATAAATTCGGAGAGTTTAATATTAATCATTTCTGTGTAGTTATTTTGCGCAATATTTACTTAGAATTAAATTATTAACTCAAGGACAGCCGTTGTAGTAAGTTAATCAGATTAATTTATTAAAAAGTAATTAAATGCATTTCAATTACACAACTGACATTACTCCTTAATTTTAAAATTTGTAGAATGCTTCCTGCTTAAACATAGAGCAGTATTAATTCGTTTATTTTCTATGTATTATCCTTAAAATATATTTCAGTATTGCTTTTTGCTTAAACAGAGCCAGTGGCGTACCCAGGGGGGACATGTTGGAATGTCCCCCCGTCAGGTTTCCAAATTTAATTTTGACAGGATAAATAAAAAAAATTTTACTTAAAAAATTGAAAAATTTAAAATCTAGCCTTCACCTGGAACTCCTTCTGTCCAGCTGCCATTGAATCAGAGTTGTGGACTTCCAGAAGGAAAGTTGTGCTGCTGCTCTGCCCTTGTTGTCTGCTTGCCGTTGAATTGGCTGTGCAGACTAGTAGTAGGAAGGCCTTGTGTCTGTTTGTCTCCATGCCCTTGAATCAGCATTTGGGACTACTAGGACGCCTTCTTACTCTGCCTCTTTTATTCATCAGTTCTTTGTTCTCATATCTTCCACCATTGAATTGACATCTGGTTTGAGACTCTCCTTTCACTCTCCTTCTCTGATTGGTTGTTGTGTGCTCCTCTGCTCTTCACTCTCTGCATATCCTCTTCTGTAATGGTTTTTGCATTATTCTCTTTGGTGTTCCTAAATTCAGTTAGTAAATTTAAATACCATATTTCAAGGTCATATATATTTCTGTTTTTTGCTGCCCTCTGAGGCATTACTCTTCTACCTAAAATTTCAGTTTCAGTATCCCACTGAAACTCCTCAACATATATCTCTTTGGGGAGGCTTTCTAAATCATTCATTTCATATATTATCTCATTCCCATTGTTACACATTATTTTGAAGTCAGCTTTGTCATCTAACTTTGTTTCTTTGATGTCTCCATTTGTTTTATCCTATTCTCATTGTTGCCACTTTTATCAATTATATCAATGTTTGATTTAGCCTTTCCACAAGACCTCTAGCAATTTCACCTTCTCTTGGAACAATCTGCTCTCAGATTGCAGTCCTTGTCTGTTATTATTATTTCCAACAGTCCAAATTTTAGGATCCCTTCCTTCATTACTATCTCTGATGTCTTTTTTGCTGTTGTGCTCTCCATTGGTATCATCCTTGCATATTTTGTAAAATTGTCAACCATTACCCAATACATATTGGTAGCCTTCGTCATCTCTGGACAGCATCTCTAGGTCTATGTGTACTAATTGTTGGGATGCCTCAGAATTATTTTTTCCAATAGTGCTCTCTGGGCTGGAAAGTGTTGTTTATTATTTAGTAGACAAGTTGTGCATTTATTTATTATGTCTTCATTGCTCTTCTAACTGCTACTGTGATGAATCTAGTATCCAACGTCTTTTCTCTTTGTGTGATCCCTAGATATGGCTTCTCATGTATTTTCTGTATCAGTTCCATTTTGTAGTATTCTGGGATTGCTATTCTATTTCACTGTGCTTCAAAGTATAAGAGTCCATTTTTGTTCATCTTCCACTTACACCTTCAATAATAGCTTCCTATTTTCTTTGATAGTGTTGTGTTCAGTTTTTTTATTTTGTTAATGATCTCATTCAATATCACGTCATCTTTCTGTTTTTGATCACAGTGAAATAACGATGTTATACTTTATTAAAACGTATATATCATACAGTGGTAAATCTACAATAGTTTACATATATCTTTTAAATCAAATATTATCTTACATTCCCCCATACCCAGTTGTTTATAAAGTATTTTTCTTTTTTGACATGCTTAACATTAATTGAATTACCAGATTTTAATATAATCACATAGGTGAAGGACGATCCATGACTATATCTTCTTTATCAAATATTGGAGAAAATTTATTGCGAACATTAAAATTACGAATATACACTGTATCACCAACTAAAATATTCTTCATGTTTATATTCTCTATCATTTTTATTACTTATAGTAGTAGGCCAATCTATAATAGGTAAGCCATAACGTCCTGATAATGCTTCCATAGGGGAACCACCAAGTGCACTGTGATATGTATGATTTATCTGATATGTACATTTTTTTAAACTAGACAACCATCCACCTGAAGCACATCTAATTCTATCCGCAAGATTACGATGTACTCTTTCACAAACTGCATTACCTTGAGGATGTTCTATTGATGAGCACCAACATTTCCTTGTTTGTTTTCAATTTCCAGCTGAAGAATTGCATTGGTACTTCTTTCTAATTTTTCATTTGTTGCTCACATCACAGTCCAAAATTAATTGCTCTGTGTAGTATGGTGTGTTGAGTGATGGTAATTTCACTAGTTCTTCTTTTATGTTATCTAGCTCCTCCAGTTCTTTGCAAGTCCAAATGAACAGTACCTGCTTTTTCATCAATTTCATCATTTTTGCTGTCTCCATCACAATGTTTGGAATAAGTATTCCATAATAGCTTAAGAACCCCATTATCATTTGCACGTCTTTCTTGCTATTTGGTTTTTCTATCTTATTGATAATGTATCTTGTGTTATCAGTAGTAATGGCCATGCATAGGAGAGGACACAACTTTGATTAAGATAGATCAAGAGGTCATGACGTCATGTCACATGTTATGTGCTGAATATTGAGGGAGGGTTTGTAACAACATCTAGCAGACTGAGTTATTGCTAAATCTATTTACAATGATTCATAATTCCAATGTAATTACTGACTCATTTTTGTGACTTTTAAGGCCCAATTTATAAATGCATGTTTGTTATAGTGAATGATTACAATGCATGATTTGGTTGCTATACCACACATTATTTGGTTTTACGTGTTTTATAATAACACATTGCAAAAATTTTCCATGTGTTTCACAATTACTTAACCACCTCTATGTACAATGTTTAATTCATTTTTCAGCATTACATTACACATAAAAAAGGGTTACACATCATTTATGCTGCTATTTTCCATTGTAAAACTCCATGTGTTTAATTAATTTTCTAATACCCAAATACATAAATGTTTAATTTTTTGACTTATATGTTAAAATCAAAACAGGGTTTTATGAATAAAGGCATAATTTCATTTCCTAAAAATTACACATGCAATGTTATTAATATAATTTATACATACACACACATGTGTTTCAATATACAACATTATTATATTAGTTTTACACAAAAATCTCTCTTCATTTCTTTGGGTGTATACAGATTTTTTCATGACTGTAAATGTTGGAGACTTACATGTTTTATCAACTTGCATGTGATTTTTCAGGTTGTACACATTTGTAGACTGATACATCTTTTCTTGACTTTTGCACATTTTTCACTTTTATTTGGTTTTTGACTTTACATGACTGTATACATTTCATGGATTTTCAAACTTTCACTGCTTTATTGACTTTTACATGTTTTTTCACTTTATTTGGTTTATAGGGTTTGTTTTATGTGATTGTATGCATCATATGGTCTTCCACCTTTCCATCATTATGTATCATCAAATTAATCACAATTCCATGATATGCACCACATTTGTTCTAAATGTATATAAACTTGAAATTGCATGTAGTGAGTTACACCTTAAATTCAAAAGTAAAAATCTACAAAGAATTTGAGTTCTAATAATTCAACATATGTAATTTAGTTAGTTAAAAAAATTATTACATTTAAATAATTCCATTTAGTCAATTGCAGCAATTAAACAAAAGCAATTAAAGAAATTTGAGTTCTAATAATTGAACACTCATAATTTAATTGTAAGTTAAAAAATTTTACATGTAAATAATTCCATTCACACACACACACACAAATTTACCATGTGGTATTTAAAAGTTAGAAAAATACAAGTGAAATATTGTCTATAATAAATTCGCATTGCTAGTTAAACATAAGACATTAAACAAAATAATTCCATTTAGTCAACAGAAATTAAACAAAATATGATTAAACAAACTATTCAACATAGCCAAAATCATTATGTATAATTTAGTTTTAATCAAAAGTGTGTGTATGTAGGAAAGACAAATACTAAATGTAAATAGAGCCATAAAGCAAAAACATATAATTTAGTATAAATCAAAAAATGTCTATGATGTAAAGAGGTAATACATTTATTCCAAAAACATGTATGCTGGGAAGTGAAAATATTTCATCAATGTAAATAAAACAATACCATATGTAAAATTGATTAAATCAAAACATTTATAAGGGAAATAGAGATAATACAAAAAATGTATATAAACACATAAAGCAATACCATATATAAAATTGTTTAAAAGGATAAAACTTACCTGGTTCTTCTTTGTGGAAATCCATTTTTGACATTGTTAGCTAAGTTCACTCTAATGTTAAACTGACTTAAAAGAGTAGTAATAAATATACTGGTTGTATATATGCAGTTTTCTAAAAATAATCATTTTCTAATAACTTTTTACACTTTTCAATTGATTTTGCTATCAAAAAAGTCGTTTTTTAGAAATTCAGGATTTTACAGCCAGGGGTAAAAAAACTGCAGCCATGCCCATATTTTAAATTATACAATTATACCCCCTTTTAACTGTGTACCTATATGTTTTTTAATCAATTTTTTATCCACACAGCTTTTTGCAACCACCTCAAAAATTTCCCACACCCAGTTCATTTTTTCAGAATTTAACTATAAATATTTGTTTACATGTTCATTATGTTAAAAATAATATTATTTTCATCAGTTTTTTCATTCTTCAAACAATTAACTAATGTTATTAGAACACTATTATTTTAAAGCTTTTTTCCACCACATCAACTTAAATTATGTAAGTAGAAAATTTAAAATTGTATTTAATATTTTATACAAAACTTATGAAATATACATTCTTCATCCAGATTACATTGCCAAATTTATAATCTAAACACTGTGATGAAATACACATGCTCTAAGCAGCAAGCTACAATTTTGGAAAATCACACATGTTCTAAATTCTGGAAAATCACACATGTTTAAATTTTAGAATATCATTCAAATAAAATAAAAATTGTAGTGGTGCTACAATTCTGGAAAGTCACACATGCTCTAATTTCAGAATATCATTGAAGTAAAATAAAATTGTAGCATGCTACAATTCTGGAAAATTACACATGTTCTAATTTTAGAAAACAAGCAAAATAAAATTGTAGCACACTATGTAAAATAACTTGCCTTATGCTGTGTATTGCAAATCTTTGAAGAATTCTAAATTCTTATATATTTGGTTACAATACCTCTTTAATTCTTGTAGGGGTAAATTACATTGTTGAATACCAGGAAGAACTTCAGTGATTATGTATAGTTTAATTAGAAAGGCTGAACTCTTTAAATTTGATATTTTTCTATTTACATTTTTTTTTGGATTCCCGTAAGTAATATCCATTTAAGGCAGATAGATACACTTTCCTGGTACCACAATAGACAATTTCTTCTTCTGAACTTTTATTTTTTCAAGTGTGTCACTCAAGTATATGTATTCATTTTCCTGATTAGAAAAAATCTTATAGTGTAGTCCTGCTTGTTTGCTTTTTAATAACTTCTTCTCAATTTCATCAGTTGTAAGTTTACAAGCATTCTTTAAATTTCTAAGTAAGAAGAGTAAGCAATTTCTTTCTTCAGGTAAAATTATTTCACTTACCCTTTTGATAAATTCTTTGCAAACTTCTTCTGTAATTGTAATAACACAGCAGTGAGCAGACATTATATTTCACAGTGTATCATGTCACTTGTTGTGAATAATATTGTAATGACATATGTTGTGTTGTAACACATTTTATAAATTTTATTAATTTTGAAACTAAATTTTGAGGCAATTCTTTCTTAAATTCTATTTTTCAAACAAAACATAATGCCTGTCAAATGCCCTAACAAAGGACTTTTCTTTAAACAATGACATGAATTTGCTATGGCATAGCAGTAGCCTTGAGATAAATGAAATTCTGTGAAAAATCGACCATATGCATCATGTAGAATGGAATGTGTATGACAACATTGAATACTTCCAAATAAATATTCAAATAGGGTTGTTAAACATCCTCACCCCAGTCCAATTAATCCAATTTCTTGAAAAAATTTATCTAATATTTTTTTTATTGAAATATTCTTTTAAAAATTAACAATATATAGATGTTGGCAAGCTAATCAAGCCTTGAGTATGACAGGATTTAAGCTTGGATAATTATACTTTTCTATGTCAAAGTTATTAACAACATACTTGATAACTTCCTTTAAACTAGTTAATTCATATTTTTTTCTTGTAGACGTCACATTCCACATACATCCATAAGTTTTTTCATTTTCTCCTGTCTTTGCAGTATTTACTTCTTTCATTTTTCTATATAAAGAAGAGTGAAAATAATTTCACAATAAAGAACTTTGGTTCACCTTTAAATATTTTTTCACATTGTTCTCTTTTTAATAATTAGTTTTTGGGAGAAAATATGTCAAATTTTGCAAACTAATCCATTTTATAGGCCCTGTGTCACTTGCAAACAGCTAAAATGGATCATTCTCATTTGAAATATCACACTGAATTGCACCATTAGATGTAGCTAGTAGAAATAGAAATTTGTTGATACTGTGAACTGTTGTACACAATATTGTCCTTAACATCTTTAAATATTGAAAAAATACTTTGAAATGGAGGTAGGTGAAAACTATCAAAATACTCAAGATTTACAGATCCAAACTCCTTAAAGGTAATTGCATTCCCTGCAGATACTTTGGTAACCTTAAAATAATAAAATGCTATCCAATGTGTGCCAATATTTGAAGAATGGTCTAAATTACAATTAAAGTTTTTAATATTCCTCATAAAACAAAATTTAAACTGAATATTTTTTATATCTGCATTCCCTTTCCTTTAGGTGTATTTAATTGCATTCCTTTCCCTTTTGAACCTGGAGATCCAATTCTCATCCCATTTCCTTCAGATGTATTTAATTGCATACTTTCCCCTGGAATTGCTTGTTTTAATGTGTTTCCAAAGATTTTATTGACTGAATTTCTTCCCTAGGCTCCCATTGCACCAGTAACCAATGGTGCTACTGCATACTTTCCAATTAATGGAGCAGCTGCCATAAGTAAGGGGGCCAAAGCACCACTATTTTTTTCACTGCATTAAGTTGTGTTGTAGAAATTTTAATATCAAAAGCTTTATTTATTTTCTTAGCTTTTTCTAATTGGTATATTTGCCTTTCTCTTAAAAGAAATGGAAGGGAAGTTCCTTGGCTAGTATTACTAACCCTTAAAGTTATAGGACTTGAATTTTTAATATTTTTTTTCAATTTATTATAATTGACCATTAGTTAAATTTAAGTTATACTTTTTATATTCTGTCATTTGTATATAAGATTCAAAAGCAATTTATTGCTACAAGAAAAAGGTACAAAAACAATAAACTACAAAACTACAAAAACTATTTACAAATATAATAAATATATATAATATTAAAGTGTGTGTGTGTGTGTTGTGTGTGTGTGCCTTTTATACAAAATTTCAAATGAATGTAGTGCATTATTGTCATTAAGTAGGCATTGTCTATTAAAGAGGAATGTTTACAATTTCTTTCTGAATTTCTTGTAATTTTTTTCAAATTTAATTTCTTTATTTAAGTTATTCCATAATTTAGTTGCTATGTGGTGAAAACTATTAAAATATTTATCAACGCATAAAAATGTTTGAAAATGTTCATTTAATTTAATATTGTAGCATCTTCCAACACAAATCTAAAATAAGCTGCAAATGTTGAGCAGAATGGGAATAAGATCAAAGAAAAAGTGATTAGAAATATTGTAATCAAATCAATTAGAATAATTTAGATTTATTTGTTTTTTGCAACCAAGAAACAACATGTGTCAAAAAAGAGAGATTAGTGTCAGTTGATAAAAATACTTTTGACAAAACGAGGGGCGAAATTGCTTTGATTATTTTTAGCTGATGAAAAGTTTAAATTTGAATCGACAGGTACTTTCCTGAATTTTTTATAAATAGATTAGAAACATTGTAAGAAGTTGATAAAGAATTTTATTCAGAATTCTTATTTTGTTCTACTATAATGGTTTGAATATTTAATACAATGTCGAGCTAATTGAGTGGCATTTAGTAGTCGTCTGGATCCATCACAGAGAACGATTCTAGGATCCCTGTGCCAGACCATGAAAGTGCACTTAAGTTAGGTGTAGGGGTTTTCTCTCAATTAGCCTACTAGCAATTCTTTACTACATGTACTAGAATAATTAATTGTCAACAAACAGTTGGATGACCAAAACCTAGGAAATATATTAATACTATTTCAGATCTAAATTAATGACCTATAAGTGACCAATAAAGTGACTGTACTTGTATTAAATTATAAATGTAAGTTAGGAAGCTGTTCAAAACTAATATATTTAGAAATGCCAATATATTTCAGTAATAGCTACATGTAATATCAAACGAACAGCTAGTAACAAGTCAGGTTGCAAATAGATAGAACACTTTTACAAAATAGAGTTTAAGTCAAATTGTGCCGTGTCTTGAGTATACACTGAGCTAGGATAGGGTACACATAAACTGCATCAATTGAGCTGATATGTGGCACTCAACCAAATGGAGGAAGTGGTGAAACTGGATGTGGAGATCAGCTTTGGGCAGATGCCCATCACCGATCATTGGATAGATTACTGCATGGCTTCGTCACCTAAATAGTGAATGGTTAATTCCAGTTTACTTAAGTTAACAGAAACAACAAGTCAAGCAGTATGCAACAAGTAAATCCTTACCGACAGAAACACAACTAATGTTATACAGTAACAATAGATA
>CABFPE010000631.1:286484-329691 GCA_900660155.1 Hofstenia miamia | reverse complement strand
TGATAAAATTGCATCTTGAGTGCTATAACCATTTCGAAAACCAAATTGTTTTTTTGAAAGAATGTTTTCAGATATCAACTATGCATTTATTTGATTATTTAATAATTTTTCAAATAGTTTAATAAAGGGATGGCCAATGCAAATGGGCCTATAATTTTGTGAATTTAGAGGGTCGCCTTTTTATATATAGGGCTTATGTCAGATTTCTTAAATATATCCGGGAATTCATTATCAATAATGCATTGGTTAAATGCAAATAGTAGATGTTCACTAAAGATATAAAAATGACGTTTAATAATAAAGATTGGAAGATTATAGGATGCGGTTGATTTATTTGTGTCTAAAGTTTTTATTATGGTTTCTAGTTCATTTTCATTTATGAGTCTAAAAGAAAAGTATGTTTTTCCTGGGAATTTATTAATATTTGTTTTTCTCTCATATTGAGGAAAATTGAAATTGCCAAGTTCCTTAAATGTTGTATTTAGGTGGTCTATTATTCTTGTTTTTTCTGTTGTAGTTTGATTATCAATATATAATTCATTAATATCAGTTGAAATTCCTTTACTTTTCCCCAAAAGTTTATGAATATATCGCCATTTTTCATTTGTATTATTTAGTTTATTGAAGAATTTTTTTCTTTTAAGGCAGATTTTTTAGTTCTTAATTGTTTAATAATCCTCTTTGATTTTTCATAATTAGTCCAATTAGTTGTCGTCGCTTCTATTTAATCATTATCAAACAATTTTCTTTTAATACATACTAGTTCATGTAGGTCACTATCGTCGGCATTTGATAAAGCAAACTTGCGCGCTTTTAATTTTACTTTGCGGTACTTAATTGGTGCCACTTTATTAACTGCATTGCAAATTTCTTTTGAAATATAATTAATCATGCAAGACCCAAATTTTAATGTCGATATATAGTTGAATGATATGTTTTTCAAAAGTGTTTCCATTATTTCGTCTGAATAATTTAGATAATCTCTTGCATAAATTATTTTAAATTTATTGACTTTGGTAGTTATATTACCTATATATGTGCAAAGAGCATTGTCACTGAATGATTCGAACATGAAGGATTTAAAAACAAAGTCGGAATATGTTAGGAAGTAATCAATTAAATTGTTATGTTGTGTAGGACAGTCAGTATTTGCACAATGAAAATCGCATGTTGCGCAAAATTCTTTTAATGATTTTTTTTTAAAATTATTATAATAATTTATATTAAAGTCACCAAATATATTTATAGAATAGTAGAAATAGAGGTCACTTATTTCGGACATTTTATTTGCCTTAAATTTTAAATAGTCAACACAATAATTCTTATTGGGATTGTATGTGATATTAATTAGTTCTTTATAGCATTTATTTTCAAATGATATAATTAGAATATAATCTAGAATGATTCAAATATATCGTGTTTTAATTCATATTCTAATTTCCGTAGTGGTTTTAAATATTTGGGAGTTAAAATCATTAGCCCGCCACCTTTACCTAATCGGTTCTTTATGAAGATGTCATAATAATGTCGGTCAGGATTAAACAAATTAGGATCAGTGTTATGCTGCAACCAAGTTTCGGTAATTAACAATATTGCGTTTTGTCCTATCTTATTTATTAAGTTTAGAAAATCATTTCTGTTTGAATTGAGGCCTCTAGCATTGAGATAAACAAATTTATGGTTATTACAGTAGTTTTTTTTAGTTTATTTTCTATTTGCGATTCTTCTAGAATTGGTCCTGGGTTTAGTTTAATATCTCCTGAAAGAAATAATTTTATGGAATAACCATATTTATTGAGGTGATTAACAAGAAGGGTACTGAATTTAACTGTATATGCATAATATGTTAAATGGGGATGTTTTGAAGCATGTGGATGTGGATTTATATAATATAGATGTAAATTTTGTAACATTACATAGATAACTAAATTATATATAATAAAATTTACCTTTTTTCTGTGCATGTTCATGATAATTCAGATGAAGAAGGCTTTGGAAGAAGAGTTCGATGATTTGAAGAATTAGCAGCTTTTAGATAGCGAGGTTAAAAGAATCCTTTTAAGACGAAAGTGATATGAGCAATTCCTTGACGAGATAAGTGGATTCAATCATGGGCGAAAAGGTTGGAGTTGATATTTCGTGGTGAATTCAGAAAGCTTTTAAAGACTGGAATAACATTGAATTTATTAGTAGAGAGACTTGATAAGGCTTCATTAAATCTAGTGATGACATGATTCTTCTGTAGAGCAGAATGTTTACAGACTGGAGTAATTTCTAGGAAATAGATGAACCACGGAGTGAATTTTCAATGGATTAAAGATACAAGATGATTGATGTTCTGTTGAAATTGTTTGATATGTCGTTACTTGAGTGCATCAATCAGGCCTGTATTTATTTAGACGGAATTGATGTGTGTTGTAGGATAATTCTCAATCTTCTGAGAAAGATAAACAAGGCTTGAGAGGAATGTGTTGTTGACGGACATTTTGAGGTTGGGGCGAGTGATTTTCTGGATGATATCATCTGAAAGATTCATATTGATGAGGAGAAGGTGAAGGCGATCTGGAGTTTTTTTACATTAAGAAGAGTGTATGATGGAGTTTCTTCTGAAAATGTAGGACTAGTGGCAGAGGCTGATGCAGAACTGAGCGAGTTTTTGAAAAGGATCAGGAGAGCTTCAGCAGCATTTTCTTTATTAAGACAAGAGAAGAGTTGAAAAAGCAGCATTTTCTTTTGTTCTTTGATAAAAGCATTTGCCACATCCAGGGACTTAGCACCAGCAAACACGTTCGAAATGATTGCTTCACGGAGCAAAAGTGAGACCTGACCATCTCCGGTGAGATCTGACATATAAAGAAAAAAGAAAATATTTTCCAAAATTATTTTTCCTTAAAATGTTAAAGTAGTTTGATTTGATGTTGTATTCACAGATATGTCTTGTTCATACATAACACTGGGTAACAATTTTTCAGCAATTTTTTGTTTCTCTCATTTTTGCAAGTGTTCTCAATGTAAAATGTAGCGCTGATTCCAAATATATGCTTATTTTTTCTATAACATCGACCATTTGAGAGATACATCAAAATTTCGTTATTTCGAAATGTGGATGGCTCCATTAGCATATATTTATTAGTCACTAACTGTTTTTTTATTTCAGGTTTGAATGATTAATATTTGATATCTTGATCATGGCTGCCAGAACTTGCAAAAATTCCCCAGATTTGTTCTGCTATGTGTGTGGTTTCTATATTGGACCAAAGCATGTATCTCACAAAATCGTGAAAGGTGTGAAGTACTGGATTGCCTATAGACTGTATTTTGGAATAAAAATTGGTGATCAAGACAAGTCTTGGGCACCTCATGTTATATGTGGAAGTTGTCGATCAAATTTAGATGCATGGCTGAGAGGTGCAACAAAAACCAATGCCAGTTGCTGTTCCAAGAGTTTGGCGAGAGCCATAAAACCATCACGATTATTGCTATTTTTGCATGATTGACATATCAAAGTACAGAAAAGCTAAGGGAAGAAAATCACTTCCATATCCAAGCATACCCTCATCTATTGCACCTGTGACTCCATGGTGATACGCTACCTGTTCCACAACTGCCTACAAATGTAAGAATAAGCTATTTTTCTTATTTATGTATTCCTTTTAACTAAATCAATACTGCAATGCTCATATATTTCAATAAGTGTCATTGTACAGTTTTTTATTACGTCAACAATTTATGATATAAAGTAGCTATTAAATATGATTTTTTCTTTTCTTTTTAGGTTGAGGAAAGGATGGACGCATCAGAAGAAGAATCCGAAATCAGTGACAACGAAGAAATGGACAAAACGTTTGACCTAGGAAAGAGTACAAGCCCACACTTTCCAAATCAACGTGAGCTAGATGATCTCATCAGGGACTTGGGTCTCACTAAGTCAGGAGCTGAGCTCTTATCATCCAGACTGAATGAATGGAATCTTTTAGCAGAGGACTGCAGGTCAACGGTATATAGGAAGCGTCATGAGGAGTTTGGAGTGTACTTTGATATAAGTAAGGATCTCTGCTACTGTAAAGATATTAATGGGATGTTTGCTGCCATTGGAATTGAACACAAACCCGAAGAATGGCGACTTTTCATAGATAGTTCTACAAAAAGTCTCAAAGCTGTTCTACTACATAATGGAAATCAGTATCCATCGTTGCCTGTTGCATACTCAGTGCAAATGAAAGAAGAATATGAGAATGTGAAAAGGCTTCTCGAGATGGTTAACTACGATGAGTTTAAGTGGGATGTTTGTGGCGATTTTAAAATGCTTGCTTTTTTACTTGGATTACAAGGCGGGTACACCAAATATTCTTGTTTCCTTTGCCTGTGGGACAGCAGGGCTGATCATGAACATTACCAGAAAATTGAGTGGCCACTTCGAGAAAATTTGCAACCAGGCAAACTGAATGTAATTAGAGAGCCACTTTTAGAGCCTGCAAAAGTGTTGCTACCTCCACTTCATATAAAGCTTGGTTTGATAAAACAGTTTGTAAAAGCATTAGACCATGGCGGTGAAACATTTCAGGAAATTAGATTAATGTTTCCCAAGCTATCAGAAGCTAAAGTTAAAGGCGGCATATTTACTGGACCACAAGTAAGGAAAATACTGAAGTCGGTTCAACTTGAAAACGTGATGAGTGATGTCGAGAAAGTGGCATGGTGTGCATTTCGTGATATAGTTAATGGATTCCTCGGTAATAATAAAGACCCAAACTACAAGCAGCTTATAGCAAAACTTTTGGATAGTTATAAGAATTTAGGTTGTCGAATGTCATTAAAAATGCATTTTCTGCATTCACATTTGGATTTCTTCCGTGAAAACTTGGGAAATGTGAGTGAGGAACACGGTGAAAGATTTCATCAGGACATTGCTGCAATGGAAAAAAGATACCAAGGAAGGTGGGACACTGCTATGATGGGGGATTACATATGGTCCTTGGTACGTAATGATCCAGGGACGCACAGTAGGAAAGCTCGTTCTTCAGTGCACTTCTAGTCGGTCAGCAAACTCTTAGTCTAATCCTACAGTAGTTTTATGTTGTTTTCTTATCTTATTCTCTTAACTGTAAAACAAGAACAAAACAAGTATATTTTTTTAATGTACAAAGTTATTGGGCAAAATAAAGCATACAAACTCTGCCTTATCGTGTTTACTTTCTATAAAAACACAAAAATATTGTAGCTTCTAAAATATTGATGCTATGCTATTTCCAATTACATTTTTGAAATCAGGAGGAAAAATGGACTAAGAAACAATAAAAATATTCAGAGAAACAAAACTACTGTTACCCAGTGTTATCAATGCATAGAATTTAAATTGATCTACAGGAGCACCTTGTAAAGTATATCTAAATCTAATTTCATTGATAGCATTTCAAGATGTTTCTTTTTGTTTAGATAAATCAAATACAATTATTCCACATTTCTCCCTAAAATTGGAAGGCTTAAAAAATATACCTGTTGAGAAATCATTGACAAAATCATTATATCTAACAAATTCTTTATATAATGTGTGTCACTCTCTACAATGGTAGCCTTTGCAACCTTTGATATAAACTCTTAAGTTTCCCAGTACCGCTAGAGTAGCCAGAGACCCCGCGATTCTACATGGTGATCCTTACGTGATGCTGGACAAATTAGGGTGTCAGTTTAACTCTCTACTCTATTCTGTTAAAGTTACCAAAGTGGTCATCTGATTTTTTGCCTGGTGATTGTAACATAGTGCCAAGCAGTTACTGTTTCTATATCATATTTGGTTTTGTTCTTTCTCTTTGATGTGAGCCAGCTGGGATAGTTGTTTCCCCTGGCCCTGAATCGACTTCACTACCACTTGATGCATAACTTTGCCTCTTATGTTATTTTTACGCTGCAGTTCTGTAGTTTTAAGCTGTCACCAAGCTTTGACATTGTTTTTTACTTGTTTTGGTTGTTATTTTGTTGTTTTCTCCTTCTTCTAGAATTTGGATTTATTACCATACCCTACACTATGCTGTCTAACTTTACTAATTTTTGTTTCTCAGAACCCAGTTGGAATTTCACTCAATTTGTTGGAATTGTTTTTCTGAATTTTCTTGTTTTTTCTGAATGGAATTAAGTAGTTTGTCTCATAATGGGACTCCCACTCAGGGTTTCACTAGTGTGAGTGCTAGCAGCTCGAACATTGCACCTCACACTGCTGGAATTATTTCAATTGTTTCTCCATTGTCTTTTGATCCCTATTATATTCTCCTGCAGACACTGCCATCTCCTGAGCCTCAAAATACAGAGATTGATCAACTCTGAGCTGCCCTTGCTGAACAAACAAGTTGATGTCTTGCTTGAATGCCTAGATTTGCTTCAAGTTGAGATGCAAGAACAGGCTCATGATGCTCAATTGAGAGCAACTCCAAACTTTGTCAACACCTCCGCCTACATCCCCACTGAGGCAGAGTAGCCTACCTCATTCTTCACTCTCTCAGTCTAGATTTTCTGAGTATGTAACTTGTAGTGTTCTACAAGATGCTTTAGACACTTTTTCCAAACACCTGTCTGAACAAATTTCCAAAATGATTTTGGCTTGCCTTTCAAGCAGCCCTATTGTCTCCATCTCTGCACCATTGATGTCTCAATTCGTTACCCCTGTCACTTCCTTTACAACTGGAGAGCCTACTTTTATGCAGTCAGCTTTGACTCAAGTTTCCACACTAACCACAGTTGCTGCTCCAGTTCTGTATGTGCAGAGTGTGACCATTTCACCTCCTGCACCCATAAATACTTGTGTTACCCCACTGTCGTAGCTCCAATTACTCCACCACAGTCATGTGGTCTGTCCATGTCCACTCTGACCACGTTTTACCCAATTGATCCTACCTACTACAGCTGTTGGAAAAAAACTGCTAATTTATTTAATCATCATTCTATATTGCCTAAATTCACCAGAAATATCAATGAAATTTCACAGTCTTTTGAAGAGTGGTTTTTCCTATTTGAATTAACCATGTGGCAGTACAAAGCCACTCAGGATGCTGCTGTTGCTCAATTACCTACCTACCTTCAAGGTCTCAATTACAACCAATACATGATGTTGGATTGGGACGTGAAGACTAATTACCAACTTCTCATCAGTTATTTTGAGGACCATTACAAGGCGCCTCACATTAAGCATCAATAAAAGATGCTATTATGTGACCTTTTGTTCAAGAAGGGCGACGATGTGCATACTTACATCATGCAGGTGGAAAGGCTGTTCTGTCTAAGTAAGCTCACCCTAAGTATTTGAAGCACAATCTCTTTTCATACATTTCTCAAGCCTTTCTGCCCAACATTTGTAGTTGCCTTGAACTCAAGTGTGATCCTGAAGATGATTTTAACCTAATCATTTGTAAAGCTATTAGCATTATGTACATGTTGCACAATACTACTCATATCAACAAGGATGCTGGAGATCTTAAAGCAGGTTCTTCTTTGTTGCAGAAACCCCCTACCTCCTCAAGCACTGTTGCTTCCACAGTGAAAATAGAACTTGAACAAACTTATTGTTTCCATTGTGGCCAGAAAGGCCATATGAAGTTGCAATGCTGTTCAGTCATTCATTTAGTTGCTGATGGCAAAGGCTTCATCATTGATGAGCCCGGAGAATGAGAGTGTCCTTCTGATTCACCTGATAGCCCTGCTGATCAGTTAAACTAGTCAAAGCACTGCCTCCTAGAAAACGTGCACAGGACATTCTGGTAATCACTTTGTGGTTGCATACTAACATTATCCCTGTAGATATAAATGAATCTCTGATTAATGTCACCATCAATACTAGAGATTCACCTTCAATCATTTGCAACTCCTGTTGCTCCAAGTCATGTTTGTCACGAAACAATTTACTTCCTTCTACTGCACGTCTGTTGGATGCCTCTGGGATTGCATTATCTTTGAAAGGTCATGTACTGAACCTGGAACTACATATTTGGCAGGAACCATTTGTTGTTGATCTGATTGTCATAGATACCTGTGACCAGCTGCTCCTGTATTACATAATTCTGGGAAATGATTTTCTTGAGCAAAATGCATGTGCTATTGATTATGGAAAGAACACAATTTCCATCCACAAAAGTGGATGGCAGCAGGAGCTCACTACAGTTCCAGAGCAGGACATCTTGTTAAGCTTTTCTGAAAGTGTAATTGTTGAGCCTTATCATTGGTGATGCATTCCTGTCACTACTGACTCTTTGTACAATGGTGATGTTATGGTTTCTGGATTCAAGGGAAAGTGCTTCTCTAGAGTCAGCTTCTCCCCCAATCTCTGCCATATCTCTAAAGGCAGAATGCATGTCACTATCTTAAATAGTTCTAATTCATTGGTCAAGATAGACCCTTCTCAACTGAGAATTTTGCAATTCTGGTTTGTCTGGAATTCCAGGCCACCACCTGTCTACCAATATTAACTGCCATTCATGATCTGGAGGAACCAAGCAATCCTGTTAGTATCCCTCTTGTTAATGAGTGGACCCATCCGCATCTTAGCTCTCAAGAGCATGAGTCACTTTCTCACCTGCTTTGGCAACAGCATGAGGTTTTCAATTATAGCTCAATTAGCATTTGCCAGGCTGTTGGCAAACAACACTCTATTGTAACCAAGAATGATCATCCAATTTGCCTGCCTGTGAGAAGGGTACTGGAAAGCCTCTGAGAAGAATATGAAAAGATTCTGAGCAATCTTATAGAAAGTGGCATCATTCAGGCTAGCAATAGCCCTTACACAGTGCCCACCATCTTTATTAAGCAAGGCAACAAGTACCACCTCTGTGTAGACTTTAGGAAGCTTAATGATGTTATGGTAAAGAATGCATACCTGTTCCCACGCATTAAGGATCTTCTCTATGATGCTAGTCAGTATAAGTTGTTCAGCCACCTTGACTTGTGCAAAGCGTATTTGCAGGTGCCAATGAAGCCCGCCAATATCTCAAAGACAGCCGTCATTACTCTGTATGGCCTCTTTGAGTGGAAATATATGACTTTTGGGCTCTTCAATGCCCCTGCAACATTTCAGTGCTATGTCACCCATGTGCTCAGAAAGGGAGCTAACGTACTCAAGCCTGGCAAAATGGCCTACATGGATGACATCCTTGTTGCTGGTAACAACTTCTCTGAGCATCTGGAAAGGCTTGGATGCACACTTTATCTTTTGTATGAATCTGGTCTCTGAGTTAATGGAAACAAGTCTTCCCTGTTACAACCATGAGTTACCTTTCTTGGGAGAATTATAGAACCTGTTCATATTTCCATCAAGAATGACTCTAAAGATCATCTGGATAAAATTGAAACTCCTTGCTCTCATAGAGATGAGCAACATCTGATGGGATTCTTAAATTATTATGGCTCTATTATCTTTGAATTAGCTAACAAAACCAAGCATATTTCCAAATTGTTACAACACACTATCAAATTTAAATGGACTTGGGCAGAGCAGGAGGAGCTCGATGCCATCAAGGGAGAACTACAAAAGATTCCCAGATTAAACATGCTGGATTACTCAAAAGAGTTACTTATTGACTGTGATGCCAGTTCTGTTGCAATTAGTGGCATGCTCTGCCAAGTCATTGATGGAAGAGAATGCCCAATCCAGTACTTCAGCCACAAACTCTGAAATGCTGAGCAGAATTATGGTGCTACAAAATCTGAAATGTTGGTACTAGTAGAAAGTCTGAAGAAATTTCATTTCTTTATTTTGGGTCGTTGCTTTACCACGCAAACAGATAACTCTGCACTGGCTTGGTTGAAAAAATTTTCTGGGGACAAGTCCAACATTGTTGCTCATTGGATTGAATACTTGAACAATTTTACGTTTTCTATTAAGCACAGTCCAGGGAGACTTCATAACAATGCGGACTATTGGACCTCTCTCCCTAACTATGAGCCTGATCTCTGGAAACCACAAGGAGAAAATACACTGTTTGGGTTAATCCCTCTTACCAATTATGAGCCTCTTCCTGAGATCAATGCAGATCACTACAGCAAAGTGATCCTTCCAATCCTTGTAAAGGAAGAAATCACTGAAGCAGAGATTCTGCACCACCAATGCCATGATAGGGTACTAAGCAAAATCATCACAAAATTGAAGAACACCAATTACACCCTCAGTCATGTGGCCAACAGATACTTCCTGCGATACAACTGGAAACAGGCAGAGGCAGGGCTGCATTATGCTTAAAGCCAAAATAGTCAGTTAGCTGTCCCCAAGTATTTCTGAAGAGATTTGGTGTGAAAAATTCATGAAAAAGGCCACTTAGGCATTATACAAACAGAGCATATGTTTAATGCAAGGTATGTCACAGTTGGCATCAGAGCTGCAGTGCAGGACGTGATTGATAAATGTACTACTTGCTTATTACAAGGAACCAAGCATTTTCTGGAGCAGTGAGCCAAGCTTCACAGCAGAGCTGCAGAATGCACAAATGAAGTTGTGCACATGGACATTGAGAAGCTCTCCCACAATGAAGAAGGGTATCAGTATCTTCTTGTACTCATTGATCATTTCACTAATTATGCCTGACTAATCCCCCTCAACAGCACCACCACCAAGGTTATTGGAGAGAAAGTGGTCAAGGAATGGATCTTTAAGTTTGGGCCCATGGAACGCCTGATATCTGATTGTGGTCCACAGTTTGATAACCACCTTTTGGAGACTTTAATGAAAGAACTTGAAATACTCCACAAATTCACTACCACATATCACCTGCAGTCAAACAAAGTCATGGAGCAGCTTAACTGTACAGTTATTAAGCTAATTCAAGTCACTCTTGCCCAAGCAGCAGGCTGAAATTGGAAATGCATTATCACAGCTGTAGAATATTTTTACAACACTGCAGTGCATTCTACTACAAAGGTCAGTCCATTTAAGGCTATGTTTATTCACAAGGTGAGTATGCCTCTACATATTTTGTTTCCTGATTATAGCAAACCCACATTAGAGAATTTTGTGAATCATATGTTACATGATTTCCAAGAAGTATACTTAACTATTTGCAGAAATACTAATCAATCTGTCATCCACTAACTGTGAAATTTCAATCATAAATTATATGGCAAGCCTCATCAGCTTGGTGACAAGGTCTTCACCTATTTTCCTCACCAAATCACTGACACTAATCAAGTACAGAAACTTGCTACTAACTGGCAAGGCCAGTTCACTATAGCCAAAGTGTTAGATCATCATAAATATTTATTAAATAATGACGGAGTCACCCACTTATTGATGATGGAGTAAATGAACTTGAGACTTATGATAACCTCACTGAATGTGAGGAAGACGACCTCACTGAGGTCAAGTATGATAGTTACCTTGGTAATAGTAGCAACATTACTGCTACTCGTATTTTGCCTAGATGTAATGTTAGGGACCAAGAGTATTTAGAGCATTTAAATACCCAGAATTGGGAACTTAATTAACTTTTATGTTTAGCAACCAAGCCACATCAGATGAAATGAACTGAGAACCAGCTGCCTGTGAGAAGATTAGTGAGGCAAAGATACAATCAGCAAGATGAAAGGAGGTGAGATGATACCCCCATCAAGCAGAGGAGAGTGTATCCCAGAAATGAGGAAGGACACAAGAGGACTCACGTAGCAGACCATGTGACAACTTGGGGCGCCAAATAGCCCCTTGGGAGCATGATTCCCATGGCTACTTGGGGCGCCAAATAGTCCCTTGTGATCAGACCTTAGATGACTACTTGGGGCGCCAAATAGCCCCTCAGGAGTCTAGTAAGTACAGAGTGCCTTTTGCTAATATTAGTGCTAACATACAACCATCCCATAGGCACTTGAAAACCCCTTATAGCCTAGTCCTTCATCACATGTGTCCACTAGTATTAGATCCCAGAGGAACTAAGAACACAGAAGAAAGACTTCCAAGGTAGGAAATGAAATATTACTTTATCACTACTCTAAGGCCATCAGTTATGTGTGTGACAATTTGTCAGAGGAGATGAAAAACAAGTTACAGTGGACCTTCAACAGTAAGTCACTCAGTTGTTCTGTAGACTTAATCCCATGATGCTGAGTGTAGGCCTAAGGTTAACACTATTATCTGTTATGATTCCAAGATGCATGGCAGGCTCAAGAGGCCATATTGGCACAGTACAGTCCACACTATGTTTGATGAGGACTTTAATCTCACTCATCTTTGTCAGTTTTTAACCAGTAAGAAGGAGATCAAGAAGTTTGAGTGTGTAAACATTGATTTTGACAACCTGCTAGTTATTTACTTCTTTTGTGTCAGTGAAGTGAATCACCCAAAAATAATGGAGAAGATTGAAATCGCCTATAGGTTGGCAAAGGTTGAACACATCANTTGAGTGTGTTAACATTGAATTCAACAACCTGCTAGTTATTTAATTTTTCTGCATTGTTGAAGTAAATCACCCAAAAATAATGGAGAAGATTGAGATTGCCTATAGGTTGGCAAAGGTTGAACACATCAGGCTAGCAATGTTTCTCAAGGAGGAATACCAAGATGATATCCCTGACCCAGTTGAGAGCCTTCACTTCAGGATGGAAAATTTCACAATTCTCCACACTGAATACTATCACCCCACTAGCATGTATCAGTCAGGTATCTTTTCAGTTACCAAACTCATTTACACAGACTTGCTTCTTTGCAAGAATATCCCCACACACAATCTTGCCATAGACAATAGACTCATAATTGATGCTGCCATCCATACACAAACACTGGAATCCATCAACATCAACTTGTTGAGCCTTCTGTTAGTCACTGACATGCACGTCAGTTTTGCATTTTCACAGACTTCCACCACCATGGCGGACACCACCAAGTCTGGACAAACCTTAAGGCAGATAGAAACCCCAAGTCTGTTTGGCCCACTATTAATATCCACAGCCCAACATCACAGTACTCCCACTCTGTTGAGTGCCTCTTGATGGAATTATGCATTTCATACACTTCACAGGATCAGCAGAAAAATTTGCAGCACCTATCCAGTTGCATGGAGCAGTCTGGGCCTTAGCTATTTTTCTCACAAAAGATCCGCACTTACAGCTACCTCTCAATCATAGCTGAAGGGAATGGTTAGCCAGGAAATGCATGCATGAGATCGTCATTTGTCTGGCAGCCTGGAAAATAAAAAATTGGCTCCTGCACTCATGCACCTTACTATCATCTCCATGAAAAACAAAGAAAGCAATGGAATGCTTTGAGAAGTATTATGCCAGACTCATTTGAGCAAGCAGATTCCTTGGCCACCTTCCACCTCAGATGATCATAAACCATCTTGGTGTTGGGTTCACTAACTTAAACCTTTTTTACAAGATATTAAGGAAGTACATATGGGGAGCAACTTCAGAGACCAAGTTTCCTTCCATTGAATCAGAATATGCGCCACTCTGCACTACTGTTTAATTTGATGCAAGCCTGGCTCCCCCCAGCAATTTCTGGAATTAGTCAATCACTACAATATCCACAGAAAGACAGAAATTCTTTTCAACTTGGAAAGTTGAAAACTCCAGAGCAGTTCTACTGTGAGGAAGAACTTTTCTCGTCTTCTGCCATTGAGATGTCCCTAAGTAGGGAAGTCCTCATCAAGGCTATTAATCTGCAAAAGCTTGCAGGTGCCACCAGCACTCCTGTGCATTTGCCTGCATGGTCTATCACTGAGAATGAACGTAGCCTAATGACTGAACACCACCCAGATGAGTTCACTGACAAGCTCTCCATCACTAGCCATGTTATTGGGAGCAACCATGATAAAGATGTGCTAGGCCTCATGAAATGGTGCTTCACAGAAATGCTCACTAAAGAAGAGCTGGTTCTCCTACAATCACCAGGGCGCCAAATAGCCCAGGATGTAGAGTGTACCATGTCTTGCCTATGGATTTCCAACACCCAAATTGACAAGCTTCACCCACATGGATGATGAACCAGGTTTTGGGATACAATTAAGAACATGAAAATCAACTATCCCGTCACTATTGGAACAGCCATGCTGTTTAACCAGGTCAAAACAAATGTGGAGAAGAATAATTTCCCATGCATACCTTCACCATGCATCATGACTCTGTCAATACTCTTATTGAGGGTGGTAATCCTGAGTGCATCTACATCAATGGCAAATTTACAGTCAAGATTATTTTTCAAAAGTGACAGCCCATCTCAGTCCAGTATCAGAAGATTGCAACCCTACATCCATGAGTTCTTATTTTGTTCCAGGCATCAAGCAATCTAATGTGGATCAACAACATTGAGACCCTCACCCACTACTATGACATTACAAAAGGATTGAAATTATTACCATGTTATGAGTGGAAATCATCAATCTGGAGGAAATGACAATACAACCAGTCAATGAGTATTGTTCTTTGTTTATGGACCATGCTACTCACATGGGGTCACTTTGAGAGGTATTCATGTATTTCTAAAATAACACCAGGATTAGCACAGACAATGCCCACACTTCTGATACTGATGTGCTGATGACTTTAATGGTTGCCTTAAAAGGTTTGCAGGTCTATGAGTGCTTTTATGATACTTTTACCAGAAGATTAAACAACTTCTGTAGTAACTGTCCCATTAGCTCCCCACTACCAGAGATAGCATTTTTTCAACTCAAGAATGAGGCTGTAACCCAATGAGAGGCTCTAATGCAAATTACCTGGTGACCAAGATATGCCAAAGTGTCATCTTGGGATGACATCCTAGCCAGAGACATGGTAGAGGAAATCCAGAAGCTCCTGTCAGATCCTACAGTCCAACTCCTACTGCAATCTTAATTGGCAATGGGGAGCATGTAGAATCACTTGGGGCCCTATTTTTCAAAATATTATTATTTGGCACTCTGAAAATAGTGTTACGTCTTGCTGACGTCCTTATTTGATGATTAGGTGCTATTAATTTGTATCAATTTCTTTAATTCAATTTGTACACATTTTCAAGTGTAGTTATTTGATAGAAATATTATTTGTCCCCTCAGTTCAAAGTAAGTGTGATTGCTCATTTTAACTTTGCAAGGGAAATTGTGTTTGAAACTGTAAACAGTATCTAGGTAATAATTTACAATTTTTGTAATAAATATCTGAGACAACTGTAGCAAAGCTCACATTAAATTTGTCTTCCTTCAGCTGCATTTGATCTTTTTTGCTTTTATTATGTAGTAATCCCCTTTACATTTATCATCAAAGATCTGGTTATGATAACTATTGCTTAAGATCTGGCAACAATTCAGGAATGAAACTGCACTGGGTCTGGGGCGCTAAATAGCTCCTTAACAGTGACAGCCCAAATCATGGTCACTATAGGTTACAATTATGTGTAGGGAAAAACAACGTTTATTTGATCAATTTGTACATGCTAAAATAAAACACTGCAAATATACTATGCCATTAGCAAATGTGAATGCACAGCAATTATGAGCCTTTTGCTTATTGTTTATTTACATGAGCTGAGATAACAGAACTCTGAGATAAATTGTTTATTGAGCTAGAAATTTCAACTTGAAACACACAATTAGCACCTTGGCAAGTAAGGATGGCTTTGAGAATATGGCTTTGGCATGATGCCATGTGAATTGGTCTCTACTGGAGTTCTTTATGGAATTTCTGTATTTATTAGGCAAATCCGTGAACCACCAATGTTTCTTTCTTTTGTTGGAATGCGGGTCTCTCCCTGCTATGGTAAACTTTGCAACCTTTGATCTTAACTCTTGAGTTTCCCAGTACTGCTAGAGTAGCAAGAGCTCATCCAAGATTCTACAAGTTACTATGACTTAGACCTCTGAAACAATCAACTTTACTGAAATAAAAAATTGCATTAATTTAATTTCCATCTTTTAGAAATTCTATTTTATCAATATTGTCCTTGTAGAAGAATTCATTTTGTGCAGTGTTCAAATAAGAGTCTGAATACACAAGAATGTTGTGTAAATGGGCAACTTTTAAAAAATTTGTAAGATTTGTAGTAGACATATTATAATATTCCACAAATACTTTGTTAAAAAGTGAGTAGACATCACCACTAATGGTAACATTATCTGCTGTAACAAATCCTGTGTTATCAAATTTAACTATTTTAAATTTCACATCTATATATAAGCATTAAACCAATCATAAGGTATTATATCTGTACAATTATCAACTGTAAACTTACAATTGTTTTTATTTTGAATATTTCCTGCTGCAGGAATTATAATTGGAGTCAGAGATCAAATCTAATGTATTTGTTTCTTTCTAGAATTGTTGGATTTCTAAAGTCAGTAATTTTTAATACATAAGGAAAAAGAAATTAATTTTGCAATAGTTTTAAAAATTGTGTCCTTATATTGTCAAGCTTCTGGGGCTCATTCTTTGAAAACTTTTTTAGTAACATTTCTATCTCTATTCCCTTTTGTTATTTGGAGTTTCTAAGTTAATCTCAATAATTTCAGGTTTATTTGCTACTTTTGGTGTTTCTAACTTTTTATTATTGCTTTTTACTTGTGTGTTAATAGAAGTTCCTTTCCCAGTGGGTAAATCTTTTTCCCTTAAGGGGAGAGCCTTCTCTCCCTGTGGGTTAATTTTATTAACCCTTAAATAGTTTTCATAGGTTTTATTATATTTAGTCATAACATAAAAAGAAAGTCTTTCTTTCTTCAATTTTGAAAATAATTTTATTTTATTAAAATAATCTTATTTGATTAAAAATACTAAGTGAACATGATTATCATTTAAATTAATAATTTGATTTGCACTATCAGTAATGTATATTCTTATTTCTCTTATTTAAGTTGTGTTGATTTTGTTGAATAATTTGTGCAAAGGTTTTGTAAATGGATAACTTGATACTAAATCATTTGTAGGAAAACTAAATACTATAACCTAGAATTTCCATTATATATGCTATCACTTATCAGAGAATAATGAATTAAAATGTTATCAATTCCTTTTGTAATGTTAGGAACACAATCTGAAATTGTACTCTCAGTTAACATTAAATTAAAATTACTCATATAAAATTGATTATTAAAGTCATTAACAAGACCTAGAAGATCACTAAATTCTTTATCAAATTTTAACCACATTTTAGGACCTAAGAAAATAAACCTTATAAGTATTCTCATTAAAAATAATTTCAATATGTTTATCTGTAGTTCCTATTGATTTTTGAACATTTGCTACCATTTCATTGTTTATATATGCTGATATATTTTGTACTGATAAATACCATCAGGAAATGTAACTTGTGTCCACATAAGGCCCTCATCATGGGAATATTCAATTTTTTATTCTTATACTTCTCAGAAATGTTGTACCAAATGTATGACATATTTATTTGATCTAAGCAAATGTAATGTGGTTGTGTGTGCATACTTATTGGATGTACAAATTTTACTGTGAAATCAGAAGGTTTACCTACAACATTTTCATAATTTGAATTTAGAAATAAAGGAATTATAAAGAAAAAAGAAAAAATGATTTTCCCAAAATTAATTTTGTAATTTGTTGTAAAACTTCTTAACATCATCTTTAGTAAAAGCTTTTAATCTTACTAATTTGTCAATTAACTGAATAATTTCATTATAAATTTGAGCACTATCATTTCCAGCATTCTTAGAAGTAAGTAATTCTAATTGATCAATTAATTGTGAAGGATCATTGTAGTAGAAAACACTTTGACCCTTAATTATCTTTTTAACTTTTTAATTTTTGTGATTACCTGTAACTCCTCAAGTTTTACCAGATTCCTAAATACTCTCTTAGACTTTTCAGTGTATTTATCTTGTTTTTAATTATATCTCTCTGGCTAAAGGTCTATGAAGGATTGATCAATTTGTTCAGAAATAATTGGTTTCCCATAAGGCATACCATTTTGATCTACATAGTAAGCTTCCAAAATATATTCTCTATATGATTTATCCATATCTATAAATATAAGTCCAAACATGTTGTAATCAACTTTAAGTCCTTTTCATTGAATATTTCCATCCATATATTCATGAGAGTCAACCAATTGAGTATTTTCTTTTATAATTTTTAAAAAGTTTCTAGATTTATCAAACTCTTTCCCATCTCTTACTAAGGTATTATAATTTGCTGTATTTTCATCATGTTTATCAACAACTTCATTTTGTTGATTAATAATTTCATTATAATATACTTGTTCATCATCTGTTAACTTTGTTTTTTGTTTATTTACTTCTTCAACTCCATCAATTTTAACTTTTAGCTCATCACATTTATTTTCCAATATTTTAGTTCCTTTGGTTAAACTTGTCTTTTTTCTACCATTACTTTTATAATTTCTTCTATTTGTTTAATAATCTCTTCCCATTCAGAATCATTGATTGTTTTAAGTTCATTTGGTGAAATTAAGCTATATTTATTTAGAATATCTATATCAAATTTGGTTTCAATTTTGGAGCCTTTGCTCCTGTTTCTTCAAGAGAACTCTCATCTCCAACAGAACTTTCATCTTCTAAATGTTGTAGATTATTAAGATTATATGGCTTCCAATACTCTATTGCATCTTGTAAATGCCTTTGATTTTTTCTCATTTGAACTAATTCATTTGTTTGATCCTTGAGAATGTGTTTAATAACATTTTCTTGGTCTTTGAAAAGATCTCCTTGATTTGAAATAGTTTTTGTAATATGTTTGTATGTTTCTTGTAAGTTGTACTGAACTTCATTTTGTTGGTTAATGCAGTCATGTTTTTGTTGTAAAACCTTTTTTTCTTGCTTACTGACTTCATCTTCAAGATTTACTAGTTTTCTATATTCATCATAATCCATTATTATATAATTACTTGAGAAAAAAATTTTGACCCATTGCATAGCAATACAGTACATGCTGTCCCTTAACTCCTAAAATAGAGGACCCTTTTCTGTGAGCTCATTAAATATTTTCATTAAAGTTCTTGTGTACAGTTTTCTTTTCTTTGTTTACAAATATAAAGTCATAATTAGACAAACTTTCAAAAAGTTCTGCATTAAAAGAATTATCCTTAGCAATTGAATTCATGATTATCAACAGGAGTGTATAAAACCATGTGTGTACAATTTGTCCTTATTTTCTTTGGAACATTGTAATAAGATTGTGAAATGTATATTGCTGATATGTTATGATGACAACCATCAGTGAAATGATTTGCAATTTTATTATGTGTTTTTTTCTGTGGCATTTACAAGGTCATCAAAGATAACTATTTTTCTACCTGTTATTGAAGCAAGGGAACTGTGGTTGGTTCCAAAAACTCTGTATTCATTAGTGTTTTTTTAAAAATTCTTTTGGTAATATTTCTAAAACATTTTAGCATACTTTATCTGATGTTCTTATCATTATCCTAATTACATTTTGTATTTTTTCTTGATGAAAATTTGGAGTATAGATGTATAATTTATCATTATATATAAGAGGTCTTAAAATCATATCCATTAATAAATTAGTTTTTCCACATCCTGATTTTCCACATATAAGTATTCTAAAATCTTCTGATAAGAAATCTACTGTTAATTTGTCCTTTTTCACTTTTGGAGTATCATAAATAATAATCTTCATTATATGAGGAAAAAAGAAATTATTTTTTTCTGAAATGAATACAAACAAGAAAAAAATATTTTCTTTTTTCTTTTTAGAGATGACAACAAATTTAACTTACTGTGTTCAATAAAAAAGATTAACAGGTTCTATTCCAGGCTCTGGACAATGAATAAAAACAAAAGATGGAAGAAATATGCTGAAATCAATTTGTAGCAATTGTGGAAGCAAAAAAATAGAATTTGTTGGAACAAAGTTGGTGGAAACAGAAGCAACACTTCTTATGGGAGACAAACAGCAAAGAATTTACCTATGGTTAGTGGAGCCAACCTTTTCCCTTTTGATATTCATAAAGCAATTGGCTACCTTCCAAAACCAAAAAGAGGTTTCACACTTCCAAATCATAAATATACTGGATGATACAATCCTTTGGAAAAACAATTGGAAAACAATGAACAACAACATATTCAAATTGATGCTATTTCTAGAGAACATGATATATGTTATAACAAAGCTCAAAAGGGGAAAGCTAATTGTGACAAATAATTGTTGAATAATTAATGAAAATTTAAACCTAAGAATATCCATGAAAGATTTGATAAGTTATTAGGTTCAAATGTTATTGGTACAAAACATATGTTAGGTTTGGGAGTAAAGCAAAAAAACTCTAAGAGAGAAAGGTTTTTCCCCACAGGAAACTTTAACTATTCAACTTCACAAACCTATTAACAGAAATTTTAGAAGAAGGCAGGTGATTGCAAATTATATAGATGAAATTTGGTGTGCTGACTTAGTTGATATGCAAAATTTCAGCAGGTGGAATAAGGATTATAAATATTTATTGATGATTATAGATGCATTTTCAAAATATGGGTGAATTATTCCACTAAAAGATAAAACTGGACCTACTGTTAGAGATGCATTAAAGGGTGAATTACATTCATCCTCTAGAGTTCCAAAGATCTTATGGGTAGATAAAGGAAAGGAATTTTATAATAAGCATGCTCGAGAACTTCTTGATAAGTACAATGGTAAAATGTACTCATTAGAAAACCTTGAAAAAAATTCACTTGTAGAAAGATTGAATAGATCAATTAAAAATAAAATGTAGAAAGAATTCACAAAGCAGAATCATACACACTATTTGGATATACTTCCTGAAATATTAAATGAATGCAATAATACAAAACATAGCTCTAGAAAATTGGCTCCAATTGAATCTTGCAAAGAGAAAAATGAGGATGAAATTTACAACAACTTGTACAATGGTTTTAACAATTTGTGCAATAAGGAATGTTTAGGCATGAAGCCATCAAAGTATAATGACATTAAAACCTTAGATGCTAAGGAAACAGGGAACAAATTTCCCATTGTGCTTAAATTCAAATTTAAAGTAGGTGATAAAGTCAGAATAAGTAAACTTAAAAGGAAAGTTTTTGATAAAGGCTATACACCATTGGAGTGAATAGTATAAATATTAAAATGTACAAAATTTCTTGGAATGGAACATATCTTAAATTAACAATTAAATCTTCTTCAATTTTAAATATTATTAATAATGGTGATAAGTGTTTTTTGTAGTCAATAATTGCAGCACAACACCCTAGTTCTAAGAACTAAAATAGAGTATGTTTTTATGAAAAACATCTAGATAAATACAATTTAAATGGAATAACATTTCCAATAACAATAAATGGAATTGAAAAATATATTAAACAAAATAGAATAAAAGTTAATGTTTATGAGCTAAAAGTTTGGTGGGAGGGCAACTTCATATAATGTAATATGTATTTATTATTCTGATGAAAATGCAATTAATTTGAGGGTGTATGAAAATCACTTTGTTCTATTAAGAAACTTGACATGTGTACTATACAATGTTTTAAGTACAGATTAATTATACTTTTGTAAGAAGTGTTTGTTAAAATGTAGAAAAAGTCAACTTTTGAAAATCATAATAGATTATGTAAAAATGAAGATACAACACAATTATATTTTCCAAAAGCAGACCAAATTAAATTTAAAAATTATCATTATAGAATGTATGTTCTATTTAGAATTTATACAGATTTGCATGTAATAATGAAAAGGTCAAGAATAAATGTAATTACCTGTTGTTGATAAAACTACAATTTTATGTAATCAATTGCTTATTGCTTTTGGAATATATCTAAAATCAGATATACCTGAATTATGTGAATCAAAATACATTTATTATTTTGGAAAAGATTGTGTTGAAGTACTTGTTCAAAAAATTAAAGAATTAGAAAACAAGTTTTCTTTAAGGTTAAATGTGACATTTCAATGAAAATTACTAAAGAAGAAAATGAAGAATTTAAAAATTCAAAGGAATGTTATTTATGTGGGTGTGTAAAAGGCCTAAAGGACCTGTCATTCAAGGGGTTACCCTTAAAACTAGTAAGATATCATTGTCATTTAACTGGTAAATACAGAGGTGCAGCTTGTAATAATTGTAATTTGATGGCACAAAAACAATGAATGGCTTTTGTACCATTGTATTTTCATAATTATTCATGATATGATTCACATTTATTTTTCAATGAATTATTTAATAGTAAATAAAAGTTGGTTATAAAACCCTTTTGTAAAACTGAAGAAGAATATATTTCTGTACAATATAGTTGTATAAGGTTTTTGGATTCTTACAGATTTTTTGCATCATCATTAAATAATTTAGCAAATAATCTTGAACAAAAACCTATTCTAGAGAAGTATTTTGGTAAATGTGAATTTGTACAATTGAAATTAGCCTATCCATATGAATTTTTTGATAATCCTGAATCTTATGAAAACTTCCAGATAAAAAATTAGACTACTTTTCAAATCTAAGTCAAAAGGCTCCAAATGAAGTTGAAATAGAAAGAACTAATAAAGTAATTAAAAAGTATGACATTAAATCTTGAAATGAATTAACAATGTTGCATTTAAAAGTTGATGTCTTTTTAGTAGCAGATATTTTTGAAAATTTTAAACTTGATAAAGAAAAATATGGTTTAAATCCATGTTATGCATACTCATTACCTGGATATAATTGGCAATGTGGATTAAAATTCACAAATGTTCAATTAGATAAATTGAAAGAATATGACCTTGTACTTTCAATTGAACAAAATATTTGGGGTGGAATTAGTTTTGTAATGGGAGATATACATATTAAATCAAAATGAAAATAAAATTTTGTATATTGACACAAATAATCTATATGGCATTGCAATGAAACAAAACCTCCCTCTTAGTGATTTTAAGTTCTTAGATGTAAATGGGGACCTAATTGAGAAAATAATCAGAACTTCTGATAACAGTCCTATTGGATATTTTATTGAGTTTGACTTATCATATCTGAATAAATTGAAAAATAAAAGAAAAAACTTTATGTTTTTTCCAGTTAAAAGAAAGGTAGACCCTTCTGAATATAGTGAATATCAAAATCAAATTGCTCTTAAAAGTGTTTGTCCTACACCAAATCTTATTTGTGATCAATATGATAAAAAATTCTATTTTTGTCAAAATAGGCTATTAAAGTTTTATTTACAAATGGGCATGGAAATGGGTAAATTGTACAGAGTAATTTCATTTAAACTGAAGAAAGTGTGACATAATCCATCAACTATCATGTGTGGTCAAGATGAGAGGAAAGATGAATGAAACAAAGACTAAAAATATTTATAATGATTATAATGATTAAAATGTAAACACATGATAGGATTGATTATTCCATTTTGTAAAACGTTTTGTGCAATTAGATTTAAATTGACAAAACAATAGATGGTCAAACAGCATAGTCAAATTAACACTGACAATATGTAATTGTAGCAGAAATATTAAATGAGGGAAAACTGTAAACAAGAAGCGATTAACAGGTACTAGTCAAGTATTTAGTTGTTTATTGCAAAGTGCTATAAATATGCTTGAAATGATATAATTATTGATGAATGAATTTACGTTGGATTTACTTTTCTCTTGTCAGGTTATTTTATATTCTAATGGAAAGCTAAATGCTTAAGAGCTGGGGTAATTGTATGGTGGTTCCCACATCCAGTTAAAGGTATGCTGGAGCAGCCTCCTAATAGCTATTCCACAGCAGGGAGGGCGACAGCTGTAGTTACCTTTTGTGCTCTTAGGTTATGGATAGGTGTAGAAGTTTTTTACCATTATAGCTTTCCTACTTGTCGTTGCTTGCCTGTTATTATGATTGCAACTATTATGTTTTACATGTTAACTTCCCTATCGATGAACTTCAGTCAGTTATTATGTTATCTTATGATCAGTGATTTAATATTACTTACATTTAGATGGTTATTTAAATCATATCTTTATATTCTATTACATATAGATTATTTAATAGTCACAACAAGCTGCTCATTGTTTCTTACAGTAGACCTTCAGCCTACTCATGTCTATGTTTTTCTGCAGGCGGCATTGATTGTTTACATGTATCAAGGGCTGTTATATATTTCTATATATGTAGGGGTATTACATGTAAGGTTCAATAATAAGCTACTCAAGCATCCCAGTTGCAATAATCCGTTCCTTATACAAATTCATAATAACAAAAACAATCAATCCTCTAAATTCTTGAGTAGTTGCAAACCCCATCACACTGAGTTTGCTATAAACACACCAATTCCTTCAATAGTTTCTACTTTGAAAAGACAGCTCCATTTGTAGACACAGCTAATTGTATAGTGGTTCCCAAAACACATGGCAACGTATGCTGGAGCAGCCTCCTAATAGCTATTCCACTGCTTGATCTAAATAAGTTGGAGTTACGTTATGTGCTGTTAGGTTATGCATAGGTTTAGGAGTTTTAACCATTATAGCTTTCCTAATTGTCATTGCTTGCCTGTTATTATGATTGCAACTATTATGCTTTACATGTTAACTTCCCTATCAATGAACTTCAGCTAAATTATATACTAATGGTGGATTGGCATGATTCTACATGGCGACCATGACAGGTGCTTGAAGAGCATGCATGAAGGAGAGAACTGTACAGTGGAAATACAATTGGTGTAAATAGTTAATTAAAGAGTACAAAATGTTATGAACAAGAAGTATTACTGATGAGTGAGTCAAGATAGTTGTTTCTTCTTGTTCAGTGGAAAGTAAGTAATACAAGTGAAGAGATGACAAGCAACAGTAACCTTAAGTACAACAAAACTGGTAAAGGAGATCATTAGACAATTGCCCCCAGTAATAATGGAAATGGTAAATTCATGGAAGAAGCAGAGGACTAAACCCAAAACACAGAGAACACCCCCAAAATCAAATAACCCCAGCGAATGTTAATACATCCCCAGAAAGTCAGAATTCCCCAATGGAAATAATTTTGCAACCAGAGAAAGAAAGTGCAGAATTTTCGATAACTGAATTGACGAAGATAATAGAGAACAACAATAATGAAAGACGAGAGTTGATGTTACAAATAGAAAACTTAACTCAAAGAATGTTTGAAATAGAGTTGGTGAATGCTGAAAAAGATAAACACATTGAAGAAATTACACAAGACACTAGTCTAAGGTTAACTGAACAAAGAAATGTTTTTCAAAAACAGATTGAAAAATTGGTAGAAGCAAATAAAGAAATAAAAATGCAAAGTGAGAACTTGCAATGAATGATGACTCAAATGCATGAGGAAAATGTTAACTTAAGAGAAGATAACATATTGAAACAACTTGAAATAGATGATTTGAAAGATAAGATCTGACTAACATCATTGACAAATGAAGAGACAATGGAAGTGTTAAAGTAATAAAAAATACAGTAATACAGGAACCGGAAAAATCAATTGGAAGCATACCAATGAAGGAGGTGCAAGCTGAAATGTACAAAGACTGTCAAACAGAAGACGAATTTGTAGAAAAATTAGTTGTGAATATAACAAAGCAGGTTAAGGAAAAATGCAAAAACACAACCAAAATAAAACCAATCTATGAAGAGACGATGATACGCCAGCATGCAAAGCAATACTGCTGAAATTTACGGGGAGAGTAGATAGTTACTCACCTACATTTAAAGAATGGATTCAAATGTTTGAAATGAGTATGAAAGAAAGGAAAGTGATACAGAAGCAAGCAGCGGCAAGATTTCCTCTATATTTGGGAGGAGCAGCATACCAGCATTATTTGGTATTGGATCTGGAAACTAAAACAGATTACAAAAAATTAATCAGAGAGTATCAGCAGTATTATGATGACGAAAGTTTCAAAAGTCAGTATCAGATGTTATTAAATAGCTTAAAAATGAATAAAAGAGAAGATTTGTGTAATTATATGTCGCAAGTGGAGAGACTATTGAAATTGAGTTCCAGAGAGAGCACATATTCCAAATATGACCTGTTTTCTCATATATGTAAAGGATTACCAGAACCAATTCAACAACAGTTCGAAATTAAATGTGATGCTGATGATTCGTTAGAAAGAATGATAAGGAAAGGTTTGGGGATACAGGTCACGATGGAAAATAATGCCCAAATCAATGAAAAGTCGTTGATAACGAAAGTAATACTGGCAATGGTGAGTGGAATTAACAAAATAAGAAAAGATGAAAATGGAAAATCAAAAGACGAAATCATAAAGATAAAATTAAAAGATGGAACAGTAAAACGGATAAATAGGAAAGACTTAAAATGTCAGACATGTGGAAAAAAGGCCATACGAAAAAATATTGCAAAAGGCAGATTAACTTTATCAAAGAAGAAGCGGCATACTTTGACGAGGAAGATCTATTAGATGATGAAGATGAATCTGAACAAACAGAAGAGACAGAAAGTGAGACTTTAAACTAGAGGGAGCGCCATCTCTGGTAAACCATGCACCCATTCTAATTGTAACAGACCTAATCAAGACAAATACAATTACAGTTGTAATAAATGGGGTGATGGTCAAGGCAACCATAGATACGGGAGCAGTAATATCAATCATTACTGACAAATGTGCGGCAAAAATAGGATTTGACAACAGAAAATTGAAAAGTGAAAAAAGCAGATTACTAAATGCATCGGGAGATTACATTGATATTAAAGGTAAATTAATGGAGGTACTGATGAGAATTGCTAATACTACATTTTCGCAAACGTTTACTGTCATTGATACAGAGAAAAATTCACTACCCTATGAAGTTATATTGGGGAATGATTTTTTAATGGATAACAAATGCATTATTGATTATACAAACAAAACCATATCAGTGCAGGAAGAAGTGGTGACAACCTGCGAGGAGGAGCAAGACACAGAAATAATACAATTTCAATTAAAGGAGGACATAAAAATTCTACCGAATAATTGGAAAATGTGTCAAATAGAAACAGAGAAACACATAATGGCTGAAGTCATGATCTACGATCAAAAAGGGATCAATACGAAAAAGTTATCAATTCCATCAAGCTTGTGTGTATTAAAGGAAGGGATAGGAACTATACCAATGTTAAATGCAACAAATCATGTGGTTAATATAAAAAAGGATACCTTAAAACTAAAAGGGAAGAAAGTGAAGACCAAAAAAACGATGGTAAACAAAGCAATTAATATAATAGAAGAAGAAACGGAATATCAAATACCAGAAATAAAAGAGGAAGAATATCGGCACTTGAGCAAAGAGGAAAGAAGAAAACTGATAGACATACTGAAAAAACACGCAAAAATATTTAACTATGGTAAAATAAGCATGGGCAAGGCAGTGGGAGAGACGCATAAAATAATAACAATGACAGAGGAGCCGATAAGACTGCCATGCAGGAGAGTCCCTGAACACTTGAAAGAACACTATAACACCATCTTAAATGAATTGATTGATAACAAAATAATAAGGCCGAGCAAGAGTCCATATGCTGCGCCAACTGTCTTTGTAAAGCAAGGCAATAAATATAGAATCTGTATAGATTTCCGGAAACTCAATGATATTACTAAGAAAGATGCCTATCCACTCCTGAGGATAGAGGACATCATATATGAAGCCAGTAAGAATAAATATTACACCTGTATAGATTTGTGTAAAGTGTACTGGCAGGTGCCAATGGAGCCTTCGGATATTGAGAAAATAGCATTTATAAAGCTGTATGGACTATTCGAATGGATGTATATGGCTTTTGGATTATGTAACGCTCCAGCTACATTTCAAAGATATGTAACGAAAGTTCTGAAACAGAATAATAAGAAAATCAAAAGGGATAAGTGCGTATATAGACGACATATTAATAGCAAGTGATACAATTGAAGAACACCTCAATAAACTGGACAGAACGTTGAAAATCTTGTATAATTCAGGGTTATGTGTTAATGGAAAGAAATGTGAAATTCTAAAAGAACAAGTAGTATTCCTGGGGAGACAAATTCAAAAAGGCGAAATAAGAATGAAAAATAATGCAAAAGAAATGATACAAAATATTAGCAGTCTGAAAACAAAAAAGGATTTACAGCGAATTATGGGTTTCATTAATTACTATGGTTCATTCATATCCAATGTGGCTCATAAAACCGGTAAAATGACAGAATTACTTAAAAAGAATACAACCTTCAAGTGGACATGGAGAGAACAAGAACAACTAGACAACATAAAAGATGAGTTAAGTAGGATGCCATCATTGAATACGCCTGATTACGACAAAGAATTTATCCTCGATTGTGATGCGAGTAATGTCGCAATAGGAGCATGTTTAGGTCAAATAAAGGATGGCAAAGAGGTGCCTATACAGTTTTTAGTCATAAATTGAAACAAAGTGAAGAAAACTATGGCTCAACGAAATTGGAAATGTTGGCGTTAGTCGAAAGTATAAAGAAATTTTGTTACTTTTTAACAGGTCAAACATTTAGGGTAAGAACAGATAATAGTGGATTAGCATGGCTCAAAAAGTTTTCGGGTGATAAATCCTCAATTGTATCAAGATGGATAGAATACTTGAATGAGTTTAGATTCAACATAGAGCATGGGAAAGGAACGTTGCATAAAAATGCAGATTTTTGGACAGCGTTGCCAGAATACCAGAGAGATTTGGAAAAAGTGGATGGTGAAAAGAAACAATTTCAATTTATGTCGCATAATGAGTATGCCGAGTTACCTGATATTAATGCAGATAAGAAGGGAAATACAATTATGCCAATAACAATTAAGGAGGAAATAACTGAAAAAGACATAATTGAAAAACAGAAAACTGATATGATTCTCAGAGATATACGAGAAAAAATGCATGATAACAATTGGATGCTAGGAAAGGAAGCCTAGAGCTATTTTCAAAGATACAAATGGAAATTAAATAGAAATGGACTTTTGTACATAGAGGGAAAGACGTTGAGAATAGTAATTCCTGAATATTACAAAAGAGAATTAGTTAGAAAGGTGCATGAAAACGGGCACTTGGGGATAATACAGACAGAAAATACCTTTAACGCTTGGTTCATAATGGCAAGTATTAGAAAAACTGTCGAAGACATCATTAACAAATGTAATACATATCTTATAAACAATAAGATTCATTTTCCAGTACAAACTGCACCACTTGAAAAAATAATGGCGACAGCACCCAACGAAATTGTGCATGTAGATCTAGAGAAATTATCTCAGGATGATGAGGGGTATCAGTATATATTGGTGTTAGTTGACAATTTCACTAAATATGCTCATATGATACCACTAGACTCAACAACGGCAAAAATAGTAGTGGACAAGATTATGAAAGAATGGATTTTAAAGTTCGGACCAATTCAAACAATAATATCAGATAGAGGAGTACAGTTTGAAAGTAAACTGTTTGAAGAAATGACGAAACTGATGGAAATATTAAAAGAAAAAACAACGGCGTATCATCCACAGGCAAATGGTGCGGTGGAAAGATTAAATAATACTATGATTAAATTGATACGAGTAAAGATTTGGAAAAAGTGGATGGTGAAAAGAAACAATTTCAATTTATGTCGCATAATGAGTATGCCGAGTTACCCGATATTAATGCGGATAAGAAATACAATTATGACAATAACAATTAAGGAAGAAATAACCAAAAAAGACATAATTGAAAAACAGAAAACTGATATGATTCTCAGAGATATACGAGAAAAAATGCATGATGACAATTGGATGCTAGGAAAGGAAGCCAAGAGCTATTTTCAAAGATACAAATGGAAATTAAATAGAAAAGGACTTTTGTACATAGAGGGAAAGACGTTGAGAATAGTGATTCCTGAATATTACAAAAGAGAATTAGTTAGAAAGGTGCATGAAAACAGGCACTTGGGGATAATACAGACAGAAAATATCTTTAATGCTCGGTTTATAATTACAAGTATTAGAAAAACAGTAGAAGACATAATTAACAAATGTAATACATTTCTCATAAACAATAAGAGTCATTTTCAAGTACAAACTGAACCACTTGAAAAAATAATAGCGACAGCACCCAACAAAATTGTGCATGTAGATCTAGAGAAATTATCTCAGGATGATGAGGGGTATCAGTATATTGGTGTTAGTTGACAATTTCACGAAATTTGCTAATATGATACCACTAGACTCAACAACGCCAAAAATAGTAGCGGACAAGATTATGAAAGAAGGGATTTTAAAGTTCGGACCAATTCAAACAATAATATCAGATAGAGGAGTACAATTTGAAAGTAAAGTGTTTGAAGAAATGACGAAACTGATGGAAATATTAAAAGAAAAAACAATGGCATACCATCCACAGGCAAATGGAGCGGTGGAAAGATTAAATAATACTATGATTAAATTGATACGAGTATTAACTTCAAGAATCGGAGGTAGAGACTGGAGAGAAGTAGTGGAAATAGTAGAATATTTCTACAATACTTCAGTGCACTCAACTACGGGGATGACTCCGTATAAGGCCATGTATGGCAGAGAGGCGGCAAAGCCCATATCAATGCAATACCATATGTAATACCAAAACCAGACAATGATTACATAAGGAAAATTAAAGATCAGATAACTGGAATTCATGAGGCAATGTGTCACAACACGAAGAAGTCTGTGATAAGACAAGAAAGAAGTTTCAAACAGAAGATATATTTCGAACCACACAGGGTAGGGGATAAGGTTTATGCATACAATCTAATGAGAACACAGGACGTGAATCAAGTGAGAAAACTTAAAACACAATGGTCAGGGCCATTCACAATCACACAAACACTACCCAATAATAACTATAAACTTAATGATGGGAGAATATTACACTTTCAAAATTTAAAATGAGCAAAGGTAAATATAGAGCAAGTGACGCTTGATAAAAATGCAGAATTTAAAATTATACAGGTTGATGATGGCACATATGCTGAGATGGATGAGTTGTATAGTGTACATGAAGAAGAGTTCCAAGATGAATATAGACTCGAAAAAGGGGAGCCAGAAGTCGAAAGGAGAATAATGCCCCAGAGGGCAGCAAAAAATAAAATGAAATATGACCCTGAAATATGGGATATTAATTTAGTAACTGAATTTAGGAAAGATGAAACGAACGATACAGTGATCACCAATGAAAGCAAGGAGGGTAAGAAGGAAGAGAACACAGCAATCCAATCGTCAACTAAAGGATGTGAGGACAGAAGAAACATCGACGAGCTCAACCAGTAAGACTAGGTCTCCACAATCTGATTGCCAATTAAAGGGCATGACGATGGAGAATTCACCTCCTAGCAATACAAGAAGACGAGTAAGAAGAAGAGCTCTGTAGTCCAATTACCAATTAAAGGGTATGATGACAGAGCATATGACATCAACGAACAAAAGAAGAAGAGTAAGAAGAAGGTCTCCTCAATCTGATTACCAAATAAAGGGTAAGAGGATGGAGATAACGAAGGAAAAATCACCCTCTACCAAATGTCAAATAAAGGGCAGGCGGGTCAACAAGGGCCATCAACAGGATACTTATCGCCAACTAAAGGGCGTGAGGTTGGAAACACCAAACTATGCACACTCCCCTTCGACATCCAGCAGTACTCAATGCCAATTAAAGGGCAAAGAGGAAATAGCATCAACAAGTACTCAATGCCAATTAAAGGGCAGAGAGGAAACACCATCAACAACAATGGAGAGTTGGGAAACAGCCAATAAGTGATGACTCCAACAAGGATACATCAGAAATACCGTCAATGAGTTCACTCCCTACGACAACGAGCTCAGGGATATTCTCATACCAACAAATGTCTACTACAACTAAATCGTCATGATCGCAAGAGAGAGAAAGTCAAATGACCAAAGTAGGGAAAGAGAGAATTCACCCCTATTTTATAGCTAATCAAAAGATGAGATATAACTCATACGACAATTTATCACCTGAGATGAAAAGATTAATAAAGGGCAGTACATCCACAAAAGAAAATGAAGGCTATGCAATCCCGATAGTGATCGATAAAAAGAATCGTCCTACATGCAATATGATAATAGCATACACAGCAGAAATGAAGGAGCAATTCAACAGACCGTATTTTAAGAGTACAGTACACATTACGTTCGACGAACAATTCACATTAAAAGACGTGCAGAAATTAAAGAAAAATAGAGAAAAAATTATAGCAGAATGCGAACAGGTGAACTTGGATAAAAAACATTTAATGGTGGTATACTTTGTGAAAGACAGCGAAGTGACATCAAAGAAGCTTCAGTCCAACATAGAAGAGACGCTAAAAGTAGCCAAGAGATATAAGACAAGAGTAATAATTGTTGTCATGCAAAAAGAAGAGGAACTTCCGAAATTCATAAAAGAAATGGAAATAAAATTAGATAACCTCTTTACGGTGAACAGTGGAACACTTAAAATATCTGAGCTCATAAGGATGGATCTACTGATCAATGAAATGGCTCCAGCGGAAAGAATTATGGTAGAACCAAAGATTGATATGTACTACCAGACAAGAACGATGGAGTTGCTAGGAATAACCGAAAATTTAGAAGAAACTGGGAACATATTTCTAAAATGTAGCTTAAATCAAACGCCCGAACATTTAGAGAAAATAGAAGCTGTGTTGTATGAAGTTAAATGTGCGTATGAGATGGAGGCCAAACGAAATTTTAAAACGCAAATGTTCGAGGAAATTAACGCACCGGAAATCAGAGCAAGAACTGCGATATGGATACTAGCGATTGCACTAACAAGTAACGAGAAACTAGTACTGCCCATGATGAGGAAAGAGCAACGACAACTAGCCAGACAAAAGAAATACGAAATAGCCGTTGCACTGATTCCCACAAATATTAAACAATGGCTGCGGCAAAACGTTGAATTATTACCCCTGTCCCCCACGAAGAAGGTACAACAAAGGTTTGAAAAGCACTTCACATGATTATTAACGCAACAACATACGTTGGGAAGACCGAGTGTAATAGAACTCGCGAATAAAACAGGCATTTGTCCGAGCGAAATTGATATACTGACAGATGAAACCAAGAAGTATATGTGGGGTGCAACTTCTAACACAAAACTACGAGCACTCAAGTGTCAACCATGGCTGACAACACAGAACCTAATGAAAAGAGAACTCGCAGAGACTCTACAAACAACAATCAAATTGGTGAAAGAAAAGAGAGTACATGAGGTAATTACACGAGAAATAAGAAAATATTTAAAGGATTATCCCCAATGTGCGTACACCAAAATCAAACAGCGATTGGAGACAATGTGAAAAGAAAGAAAAAGATTCTACAAAAGCCTTGGAAAAATATATTGACAATAACACTAACATGCATTCAAAAGCAAAAAATAGTTTTGAAAAAGGTTTTCATAAACTTTGAAATAATGCTTTCTTTGGAAAAACATGTGAAAATATTAGAGGACAGATTAATGCAAAAATTTTCCATAAAACTGAATCTACAGAAAAATTAATCAACAAGCAAAGTAATCTAGAATTTAAAACACATTCTGATTTTGATGATTTTTTTGATATATCATTACCATCAAACTAAATTAATGCTTGATTAATCAATATAACTTGGATTTCCTGTTTTAGAACTTTCTAAATTATTAATGCATGAAACGTATTATGATGTCTTGCAACCACTATTTTGGTGAAAATAATATAAATTTTGAACTATATGGATACAGATAGTTTTATTTTGAATATAAAAACTAAAGATATAATTAATGATTTAAAAATTCTAAATAAAGATTATCAATTATTTGATTCTAGTAATTTTGTTGTATCAAATGTTAATTTCAATGGCTTCTGCAATTTTTGTATACTTTGTTTTTGTAATGATCTCCAAAATTTTCAATGTTGATATTATGGATGTTATTAAACATTTCTGATGTTAAATAGCAATTGATGCGCCTATGATTCACGTATTAAATTGATTTCACCGATGTATGATTTTTTACAATCATCACAAGTAAATTTATAAACTAATGATGATATTTAATCTTTGTTGCGAATTAAATTTAGTGTTTTGAATGATTGAAATATTGGAATAATCTTTGTTAATTTTAAAATTGTATTAAATTATCGTAGCTTATTTCTCAATTGAATTGTATTATTTTCAATGAATGGTGATTTCTAATATATGTCTTCATCAAATTTTTCATGATTAGTTGCCAATAATCATTGATCTACAACTTTTTTATAAGATGATGTGGATATCCATTATCACGAAACATCATATAATTGATCTAAGTAATTTGTAATTTTCGAATATGATGATGATATTTTGATAATTCTTTGACATAAACATCTGATTGTACTTAACTTATGGTTTGGATCACAATAGGAATTAAATGATATGTAAAGCCTGCTGTTCGTTTTCTTGATAAATATTTCAGCTTTATATGATCTTCCAAGATTTGTTAATGTAACATATAAAAAATTTATCTTCTCATTTTCCTGTTCTAATGTAAATTTTATTTCAGGTAATTGATTATTTATAAAGTCAAAAAAGTCGTCAATTTCTCTTTGGTTGTGAAATACAGCAAATACATTACCAACATATCTATGATAGCATAGAAATTTATTGCCTTCGAATTCAGATTCAATTATATCCATTGCGAAACTAGCCATTGTAGGGCCCAAAAGTGAAGCCATAGTAATTCCATCAGTTTATATATAGGTCCATTAAACAAAAACGAAGTATCTAAACATGCCATTTCAAGGAGCCTTTCAAGTGAACTTTGAGAAATTGCCAAAGTATCTTTTGGAAATACATTTAATATGCGGTCAATAGTTTTTGTGACTGGAATATCAGTGAAAAAGGATTTAACATCAAAGCTAACCATAATTTTGGAATATGATTTTTCATTAAACACATTTTTCAAAATATTTGTAAAATTGAAAGAATCTGATAAATTACACTTTGATGGAATAAATTTCTTAATGAGATTGTCTAACCATACACTTAAGTTATATCTATATAGATATATATTTCGCAATGTCGACATTGTGTTGAGTCACAAATGACCTGGTCGACCGTACTAGGGTTAAATATAAAACTGTGTATCTAGAAGTATATCAATATCTGTAGATAGACCAGTTGAACAGAAAATAGTCAGTCATATATAAGTCAATCTGCCAGTCATATGATAGTAAAATTGAAAATATAATTCTGCATACAATTTTGTATTTCAATAAGGTCTGCCACAAAAAGTATATCGAAAATTTCATTTTATGGATATTGAATGTATTCAATATTGAACAATGACACTGCAAACTTGAATTAGTAGAGACAAAAATCAATCACACAAAAATTAAAAATCTAAACTCCTAAAAACAAATGAAGTTCTTTTTTTCGAATTCTTGACAGAACCTGGTCGAAGTAATGCACGCTGGCCTCGTCTTTACCTGAGTTATAAACTATGTAAACATAAAAATTGTATTGGCATGACTGAATGAATTCGAATTCTTCCAAGGACAAATCGAAGATCTCTTTACTTGATCGAGCTGTTGATTTGACCTCAATAAATTTTAGTGGGTTGTTCGCTGAGTCTCGAACAACAATATCATAGGGCAAACCACTCTCCTCGCTTTCATTTAACCATTCAACTTTCTGATCTGAAGACGCACTCGAAGAAAGTATATTGTTGATAAGGGCTTCTCCTAAAAATATAATTAGGAACTATGTACTTTGTTAATAAATAAGTTATTATCAATTTTATTAGTATTATTGTAACAACTATGTAAATCCAAAAAAATTATTGAAAAATTACCCCATCTCCCAACAGCAAGATTAGCCGGGGATTCATTCGTAGCAGCTGGGATTCTATCAGGCCAAACCTTTTCCTTTATAGAAGAAAAATCAAGTTGTTGTAGTTGACAGCGAACAGTGTTGAATTTCGCGAATGGGTTTACATTGGGTTCTAAAAATATACAACATTATGCGGTTTTTGCATTTTATTGTAAAACAATTTCCTCAAAGGCATGGCAAACTTTACAAAGCAGTTAAAAAATCTTAAGAGAAGCGAAGTATCTTGAAAAAAGTTCATTGTTAATATGCTGTTGCTTGAGAAAAATGGCAAATAAAGTTTAAAAGGAGGGTGAAGACTGGTATGCACACATATTTATCTCAATATGCATTCAAGTGTTTTCACAATATACCGCTAATGCTATATGTAAAATATTGATAATCTTGAAACAGTTTTTGAAAGCAATTAGTTTAATAAATTGATGGACTTAATAGCTTCTTCCCAAAGGATTTTTACCATTTTTAGCTAGTTGTTTAAAAATATAATTCGGATAGAGTTCTATTAATTTCAAATATAATGGCATAAAAATTTTTAAACTTGAATAATAACTTGCGAAAAAATGCCAATGTTTGATACTTTTTAAATATAACAAAATTTGATAAAAATTCTCTGCTTTTTGCACATTAATTTACCAACTTTTTAGGTATATTCTAAAAACCCAATTGACTAGGTATTTTTCGAGCTATTAGGCAGAAACATCACAAAATTTTCACTTACGAATCTACAAAAGTTTTGCAGAACAGGAAAATGAAAAAATATCAATACATATTGGTCAATATGTAAACCAAATGATATTGATACTTCACAAGAAACGTTTGGGAAAGTTGTAGAATGGTGTGTTCAAAACAAAATTATTTTAAACGGCGATAATTGCAAAGAAATAACGACTTCAATTTTTAAACGTTTTCAACACCCCAACGAATTGGGGTGTTCAATGATGATGTGATTAAACGTGTTGAATCCACAAAGCTACTAGGAGTCATCATTCAAGCAAAATTATCATGGGACAAAAACACAGAACATATTATCACTAAATGCTCAAAAAGACTACATTTTCCCAGACTGGCAATTAGGAGTGGGGTTTGTCCAAATGATGCATATACAATCGATTGCAGCCTAATTCGAAGTATAGCGGAATACTGCTGTCAACTGTGGATTTACTCGTTACCTAAGAAACAATCAGACAATATTGAAAGAATCCAAAAAGGGCATTCCATATTACACTCCCCGGCCACCAATATCCTGAAGCCTGCCTTTTTTCAGACAAATTCCCTTTAGGATACACGGAAACTTTTATGTAAAAAACTCTGGAATAGAATACAAATCCCGACATCACCTGCATCCAATGGTACCACGTGAAAGAACGATGAATCATGCCATTAGAACATATCGAAAATATGAAATGAAACCAAAGACTAGTCGGCTTTACAAATCCTTCATTCACTCTCAATCAAGAACTCAAATAAAATGAACCACTTTGTTTAATGTTTTTAATGTTTTATTATCATTTTGACCCTTGGTCACCGATAGTTTGTAATACACTTCTTTTTCTTCTTCTTCTTCTTCTTAAAAGAGTGAGCTATGGATTTCTAAAATGTTCTTGTTGGCCAAAAATGCCAAATTTTCAAAGTTCATTAAATCTAACCCACTAAAAAATAATTGGACTTACAAACTTTTCTATTGGATCTAAGTGCGTCAGTCGAATTAGTGACCCAATATGACTTAGGGAGTTTTCACAAGGCACTTCAATTATTTCTAGAGACATTGATTATCTCTAAACCTCTTTTTTCTATTCCACCAAATGGTGATATGCATTTTCATAAAAAAATATTTGCAATTTTAAAGAAAATGGAACAGTTTTCATTAAATTCATTAGAGAAAAAAAATTTGCTAAAACAATCTAATTTAGAAATAAAATAAAATCTACAATTATATACTAATAGATATACATCTGACTTAGCTTCCAAGTGTACCACATAATCACTGCAAAAGCTACATTTTGCGAAGTTTAACAGCTATCAAATTGTTTTATACAAAATGTTTTGTATGAAGCGTAAGTATTAATGTAGTACTCAAAGCATCACCAGAATTGTCAAAATCATTAACAGAGACGCAGAAATAAATAATTGTGTCAAATGGAACCCCAAACATTTTAACGGACATTGTAATGGGACTATATCCGTTTACAGGCAACAGGAAAAGTCAAACATCAGGTTGTATACGTAAATAGAACTCTTTAAGGAGTTCAACTTCCTAATATTTAGGAACTTAGTGACAATGGTTGTAATGGACAATGACAGTGAAAACTGAAGTTAACAACGTAATGAAAGATATGTATCACTAATTTTATGTTCGGACAGTTTTATTGACACTCATGGAATCTGAAAGTCTGGTAAACTTAATCCCAACTTGAAATAACATTAAAGAATTGGCTTATATTATTTAAGTATTAAAAATACGTCAAACTCCACAAAATTAAGTATGCGAACAAAAACTAAATCCAAATTTTGAGAGTAAACAAATAATGTTGGTATTTTCTACAAATATGAATCCAATTGCACCTCATAATCTAATGATATCTTGTTTTGAGTTATTAAACAGAAGAAAAAATGAAAATTTACTAGAGTACACCGATTGTGCTTTTGGTCTTTTTACGATTGCTGTATTTCGTTTCTTTCAGTTCCAATTCGATTATGGTGCATTCATCCAACAGTAGACGTAAGAATTAAAATACAAATTTAAATAGAATACATGAATAAAAATCGGGAGCATGAAAAAAATTCCTACTGTTCAATGCGATGTTTTTGTCGAATTTGCTTTCACGACAGTGAAATTCCGAATGGTTTCATATATTCCGTTTATCAGCCTTTATTTACATTCTTCTACTTTGTTTTGCTTTTTATCGCATAATTTTGCGCACTTGTCGATTCGTTTAAATTCTCTGCAAAAGTGTTACACATTTGTTTTTGCCAAAATAATTCCTTAAAACAATATGAATATACAAAGGAATATTTGTATGAGATTTCCTTAAAAAGCATTAGAAACGCCAAGCTCACCAATAGATCTGGAGTCCAAATGTGTAGAAATTCTTGTTATAGCTGGTTTCAAGGCTGATGAAGAAATAGGCAATTCTCTGCTAAGTGGCTTCTCTACGTTAACTGTTGAGCTTACATCGTCACTGCATGATTCTTTCGTAGAAACAAAGTTGGTCTCCATATCACCATGTGATTTAATAGCCTGAATATCAGCTTCCTCTTGGCGAACAGATGTGTTTGCAACGTTCAATTCAGAATCAGGAGTCCGTATAATTGGTTCTTGTAAATTATTATTATGCTTGGAAGGAGCTGCAAAGGTACGATTGGATGCCGTATCAACATTCATTCTTGCTTGTTTTGCTAAAATAGCTGAAATAAATTATAAAACTAAAATAATTATATTTTTTTCTGAATCAAAATGTAATAAAGGATTAAGTAAACAAAATTTGATATTAATACCGTTATAACTTAACTTAGGTTTTTATCGGAAATTCAAACCTTGATGTAGAACATCATCTTCCCACTGTTGCAGTCTTTTTGGAGGCATAGGCATTCGCAAATCGCTCTCAGTATAATTGCGGGGCATGGATCTGTGTCCTAGGATAATTTTGATTTGAGAAATTGTTGAATAGAAAAATACTAATTGCTCCAAGAACAAAAATTCATGTCAATGTAACATTGTTTATAATTCTTCATAGTGATCACAAACTACTATAATAACCATACAAAATGCACATACGCGCAGGTAGAAAATTATTAAAGGAATAAATGTCGTCAATAGTTATTAACATATACAGTGGAAACGTAGATATTCCGTTGCATTAAATGCCCCAATATTTACTGATGATAGTCAACCGTAATAGTAAAACTGGAGTTTTAAGATTATTTTGAAGCAATTCTGAACAAAAAACTCAAAGTGCTATGTCGCAAATATGGTCTACATTAGGGTGCACTAAGCGCCACTAATATTGAATATTTGAATCAGTAAACGCTATATGGTGCTCGCCATCAAAATCTATACATAGAGTTATGGGATCTTGATACATTTACTTTCAGGTTTCTGCATACTTCATGCCCTCGACGTTTAAACAAGTTGCTGTTTGTAGCATGAAATACTCCCGATCAGATAGATCTTTGGTCTGGGACATAGAATTACTTAATATGACGTTGATGTGGAAAAAACTGAAGCAAAGCTTCTAAAACATACACATGTTTTGTGGTGGATTCCAATCTAGACAAAAAATTGCATAGATTGTGACTTTAAAATTAATTCTATTTAATGGCACATATTCCTAAGAAAAGATGGTTGTGTGAGAGTGTTTTGGAATGCGTGAATGTCGAAAGTGATTACTTCGACAAAACTTTTGAAATGTAGGCAGTTGATGCTGAAAGTTCACCTAAATTCAAACACAACTTATTTTTTCGAAGTCACTGAAGACTGAATGTCAGACAACCTTAGGTGGTCAAGATAAAGTCTTAGATTACAAAGTTACACGGAAAAATAAAGACTTGTTACATTCAATTTGCTTAGAGAAAGAAATGTAAAGATTTTCAAAAAAAGTTTTGATATAGTTGATTGTTTAGTGATTGAAATGATGTTCAAGTAGATCCCTATTAAATCATAGCAAGCAGACGAACTGTACAATTACAGACATTAAAATCCGCCCTTTGCTTAATTAAATCATAGCACAGAACAGTGAACCTGGGCAAGCAGTTTATGCAAGAGATTTATATGTCTGTGGAGGCAATGGAATAAGCTGAGTTTGTCGTATGAAAGTGCAGGTAGTTGTACAAAACTGACAATGATAAGATAGATCATTCAAATGTTAAATCAAATTTTTTCCTTAATATTTCATAACTCTTTGAGATGGGAATGTTATCCAATGCTAACCAATAGCAACATTCATGGGGAATGTTTAGTGATTACAATTGGAATACAAGATCTTCCGTATTATTGAAAACAATAATTATGATGATGAAATATTTGCAGGTAACATCAAAGGAATTTAAATCTTGGCAATGCTTAGAATCAGTAATATGGCTCTGTTCCGCTAGCAATCTTGCACAGTACACCTCACAGCAGACTGCACCACTACATATTCAAAAGTGGGAAGGCATTTTAATGGACAGCCTATCGTCATCATGTTAGTGAACGAATTATTAACCAGATATTCAATATCTGTTGTGTATCTTACTGGCAACAATACTAAAAACACTATGGTCTCCATTAACCAGGTGCAGTTCATAAAGTAAGATGGCTTGCAAAATTAAAATGTTTCTTCTAAGCAGGTGAATAAAGAATTTATCTCCTAGATAAATTTGTAAAGAAGTCAAGGTCACCAAACTCAAACAATTTAGACTACACAAACCTCACTTACAGTGTATGGAGGAACACATGTAATGCATCTTGCCGTTTAAAATAGCGCCTTTTAAACACTCAAAAGACGTGTCTGGAATCTCAATGAGGAGGTTACACCGAGTCATTATTCATTGATATTTTAAGTCCAGAAGTTCAAAGAGATATCGCGGAGAAAATGTGAAAGATGGGCAAGTATATTTAAAATAAATTAAGAGATCGACCTGGAAGACTTTGGAAAATCAAAATTCCCAGATATCATCAACAAGGACACTGCACTTGGAAATCTCGTGACTAAAGACTCATATTTAATCTTTCATCTGATTCAAACTAAGCCAGATTTCTTTGATAACTGAGTAAATGAATGTGATTCAGAGCAAGCGTGGTACGGTTTGGATAAACTTTTTCTCGGGTCGAAGGTATTTTTCTTTAAATCGGACCAGGTCAGGTTAATGAAAAACCTTGAGATTAAAAACTAGCTAAATGTATGTTTGAACAATTGAGCGGTGTGTTGAAACTGTTTTCGAATGAAAACCAATGCATAGAAAAGCATTTATTTTTCCCACTACTGGCTAGGTAGCTATGCTTTGAAAACACATATAATATTGTAAGAAGACGGTTTGGGTCTATGTATCATTTAGGTCTGGTCCTTGACCATTACCAGGCCCATCATATATTTAATGTAAAACATTTCTTTATTATTAATAATTACGCTAAACGTTGTGTTAAATTGGAAAAGCGCTGCTTACCAAGTTCGTTGTGTGAAACAATACCAAAAAACAATGCGAGTGATAGAGAAATGCTGCGAAATAACACCCAACTTAAGGAAAAATTGAAAATAATGCCTTAGACATATTTTGATGACTATATTATTGAAAAAAATAATATTTGTAAAAATAAATATAGGGTTGTTGCATAAGTGATTTCCGGAGAGCATTCTCAGTTTAATTAATTAATTGAAGCACGGATATTCAAAAAAGGCTATAAAAATTCATCATACAAAATAGTTTCATTAATCTTCAATTATTAATAACAGCTTTAAATTGATCATTGCATTCTAATATTTTGAAAATGACTACAGTATGTTGAAAAACTAAAATACAAACATTACACGAAATATTTCTTTCTACGAAATATTTCGGTCTCGCGAAAATTGATTTTGCGAGCTATATTAATACATAGCATAAAAAATTTTTTAGCAATTGCTCAAAATTAGCCCGCATTTTTTTGCCGCCACGAAATCTTTCTGCATCGTGAAGCAATACGCAGTGTAGTGCTGCCTCTCTTTAAAGGAAATATTTCTTCGATTTTGGGGCAATTGGCATTTTATCGCACATATATTTTTTGAGAATGCATGACTTGATGCATAGTAGTCTAAATATAATATAAATTTTCCAACCGTTGATTGGAAAATACAGCATCTTTGAAAGATGTTTCAATACAATAATTTACGAAATTTGTTTTAAAATATTACTAATCCGTGATAAAAATGCTAAAATCGGATATACATAGATCTCAGATATGTGCTAATTTCACAAAGTAATGGGCGCAGCTATTGAAAATTATTGAGTCAACTTTTACACATTTGCTATTTAAGTTGAACTTAAACACGAAAAAGCCAATTGTATTAGCTGTTAATTTCAACCACGGATTTGATGCACTCTAATTGATATTGTAACAACAATTGTAAATTATGCTTTGCATAAAAGAATAGCATACATGTATAAGTGTTGAAAAACGGCTTTTATATAATTGCAAGTGGAATGTGAAAAGTTTAAATATTGTGTCATTTCGCTCAGCAATGGAAAAAATGAAACTAAAAGTTGCATTAAATATAAAAAACTAAAGTACTTTTATGGCTTTCCGGCTGATTCTTTTGTGGAGGCCATGAGGTGCACTTTCCTTGTCGAGCATTGTCGCGCTGAGTATTTGCTGGTTTTGTTAATACATCTCCGTGTTCTTGATACGACTTTAACACTCTCTCTTCATGGGCAATTGTTTCTAAATTGCGAAGTAGGAAAAGAACTTTTTACTTCATTCAGGAACTTTTGCTTTAGAATTATATATATATATATATATATATATATATAT
>CABFPE010000631.1:273527-285965 GCA_900660155.1 Hofstenia miamia | reverse complement strand
ATATATATATATATACAGGGTGAGTAAAAAGTAACGCCCGATGTTAATAAAATTTATTTTCAGAAAGATGAAAAGACTGTCTACTAAAAGTGTTCAAACTGTTCGCCGTTGTGCTGGATACACAGTTCCAGTCGAGCAGTTGATCGTGTTTTTCGTCTGAGGTGGCAGAGATGGGCCTTCCTGAACGATGCGCGTCTGCCAGTAAGTTCAAATTTATTGACGATGGATCTGATGTTGCGACCTTGTACAGAAGGAATGTTAAATTCTTGACTGAGTCGTCTGCTTGCTTCGGCAGCATTTTCATTAGACAAGTAGAAAAATTTCACAGCAGCTACTCGTTGCTATCTAGTAAGTTGCACAGCCATTATAGCAAGGCAAGAAAAAGTGAAAACAAAATTTCGTTCTTAACCGTATCAATTTTATGGCTGAAGAGAAAGTCTGACCGAACGCTGTTCCCATTGAAGAATCGATTGGAAGACACACACGCTTGCACCTAGAGAGCCTAAAACTTGCACGCGCAGGGTCGACTTCCAATTCAACATTCTCACTGACTCTCAAGTCAGATTACTGTGCAAAGATAGGGCATTACTTTTTACTCACAATGTAAAAAGTTATTCACACTTGTATGATAATTAGAAACAACACATCAAAAATCATATTTTTTTATACCATTTTTAGGTTTTTTATACAAAGCGATTCTGATATTTATAAACCAATAGTAATAAAATTAACTACAATGTGCAATAACTAGGCACAGCTGTTATCGGATCACTGAATTATTGTTGTCATAAACACTCACTGCATGTTTCTGCTTCATAATATAGTGCGTGTGTATTATTTACATTAAATTTAGTTAAGGATAATACTAGAAATTTTTTCACTTTATTTCATAACAAGATACATTTTCCATGTGCAAATAACTTAATAAAAATTATAATAATAGAAATGTCTGATTTTGACGACAGCATCGAAATTGATGAAAGTTCCTTGTCTCAATTTGACACGTTGCACGTTAGAGGATCCCGTAAAAAGCAATCCCATCGTCAGAAATGCATTATTTGTGATACGTCTGTAATTCAACTTCGTCAGCATTTTACAAAAGTGCATAGAAATATGTCGGCCGTTGTGAGGATTTTTCTTCTAAGCTAGTATCGTACAAAATCTTGCAAAAGAGTGTACCAATGCTTGAATTGCTGCATTCGGTTTTGCAACAAAAGAAGGCATAACCGTGATCATGATGTAATAAAACTTCAAGATAAAACAACTCAGGATACATTTCCTAAAGAAGTTCGCGAATATTTTGAAAGTTTAACAAGGGAGCAGAACATGAACCAAGATGTTCAAGAAATTGTACAAAAATTTATCCGATACAAATTGCAATTAAAAGAAACGGCAGGTAACATGGATTTTGTAAGTGGTGGGATGAAATCAATGTCACCATTTTTAATCAAAGCAATGACAATCACGCAAAGTTTCAAAAGAATTGACTACGTTGTTAATTTTCCAAATGAATATTGTCAAGAGAAAAATTACAAGTCATCAACGGTGATGTTGCTACTGTCGTTGCTAAAGTCATTTTTAGGATATATAAACCTTCATGGTGATAATATTTGCATTGATATAACAAAATGGACTCAACTAATTTCAGAGCAAATTGCTATTTACAACAAATTATCAAAAAGAGTTAAAGTGAGTAATCAAGGCAAAATGTTCGAAAAAGTGCCCAATAAAGAAATTATAAGGAACATTTTAAATCAAATTAATTTAGAATTGGAGGAAAAGGAGAAATTAAGTTACCAGACTAAGGGCATATATATTTTTTGTGTTTCAATTGAAATTTAATATTCGCCCAGGACCATTGTTACAACTAACTGTGGAGAATTTTCGTAAATTAAATGCAAATGATGTGTATATGCCCAGCAAGCATAAAACTAGCTACAAACATCTTATTGGAATAAAATTTTCACAAAGGGACATAGATCTGGTAAATTACCTTATTACAGAATATGAAGAAAGAAATGGGTTCCTACCTAAGTTTGTTTTTGCAACACAAGCCAATACTGTTGATTCTAGCATTAAAAAATACATCAAAAACTCAATAAAATTGTTGTTTCCAGAATACCAATCATTGGATTTTGGACCGAATTCATTGCGCAAGTTTTGGGACTCTCTTGTGGCTGAAGGGAAAGAAAACATTTCGTCCAAAATAAGAAATGCACATTATACACAAGCTGGCCACTGTGAGTCAACTGCAAACACTTTCTATGTCAAGAAAAATCCTCAAGAAGACATTTCAAACCTAGTTGAATTCTATGAGGAAACACTAACTCAAAATGAACCTGAACCTGAACCTTGCACATCAAAACGTCGCAGAAATTGTTCAAAACGCACTCAAAGAAGAGTATAAGTTTCGAAAAGATAGTTAACTTTTATTGACAATAATCCCTTTTTTCATGTTTTTGTTTCGAATAGATATGTAAAAAATTTGTGTTCGTAATCATTCAAAAATTTTCAACTCAAACAACTTGAAATTAGACACAGATGATCACCTTTCCGTCTTTTATTTGAATATAAACACTAATTCCCTACTACAAAGTCTTCAATAATAAACAATTTTGGCCTATTTATTTTAGGCAGTTTTTGAAAGTAGTATTCTTAATTGCGCGAAAAGTTTTCATGCAATCATCTTAAAATTTGGCAAACAATTAGGGAACATCCTTCCACTTCAACATGCAAAATTTCAGACATTTATTAAAATGTACAAAGCGATTCTTATATTTAGAGGTACAAAGCGATTCCCATTTGTACAGAGCGATTCTAATATATATATATATATATATATTGGCGCTATGCACTATGTGAAGCTGAAATGTTTGACAGTTTCCATAGTACATAGCGCCAAATTTCCTAATATAATATTGAAAGTCACAAAAATTTTACAAAGCATGCAACTACAACAACAACATAACATCTGGTTTAGAAATTGTGTTATTTTTTATGGCATAGTAAAGAAAAAAAATTTCTCGAAAAGGGAATATTGGCGCTATGTACTTTTATCGAAATATATTTAGCGCTATGTATGACATTCCTACAATGTCGCTATTGATTAAGTTTTGATGTGTTTTACCGCAATCTTAGTTTCAAAATGTTGTATTTACAGAATAAGTGATATCAAAAGAATGAAAAACATTTATCCGCCAATATTTGCCTGTTTGTATATAATTCTAAACAATACTTTGCTGCATAGGTTTTGACATTCTGTTGTTGCAATGAAAGATACTTCACTTTTTTTAAAGTATTCAAACACATGTATTCAAACTTGCCACAAGAATTTTGATATTGTTTATATCAATATGCAATGCAAATCATTTGAGAGTTTGCACAGTATGCCGTACGCATGTACACATATTAATTTTAAATGGTTGACAGAATAACACATACTTTATTGATTTCAAAGAAATTATTTTTTCATATATTTTAGAGATGTGTGAAGAAGCTGATTTAACATTTAAGGATTCTCTTGGTGGTAATGAACTCCTTTTAGTGCCTTTGGAAAACTTAAGGCTCATAGAGCAAGAAAAGGAATGTGATGAGATGGTAACTAGTAATCAAAGCAAACCTAGAATAGCAAACAGGAATATAAAATCAGAAAAGATTAACTGTAAGCGCAGACAACCTTTTCCACAGAACTGTATACTTTGCAAAAAAGAATTAAAGAAGATTCTTGATCATCTACGCTACAGTCATAAAGATGTAAAATGAGCAATACGAGAAGTGATATTGGATTACTATCGGACGAAAAACCTCAAAAAAGTGTACCAATGTGCAACTTGCGGTATTCGACTGTGCAATATAAAACGTGACTGCAAATGTTGCACACGTAAATTTAAAAAGCTAAACAATCCTTCTGATTTGGAAGAACTTCTAAACTTTGTTAAAAATATATTAAAATAGATGAGGATAGCCAAAAAGCGTCTTCATTCTCAGATGATGTAGTCAAAATCGTTACAAGGACTTGATGGTTGCTGCTAATGTAGATGAAGCAAGTAGAAAGGCTGCAGCAAATAAAACAATAGAGCAACTGCTAAAATTTGTTCCAATTAGATCAAAAAGCATAGAAAATGCAAAATATTTACCAGCAATCAGTCGTTCTTTTAAAGCAAAGTATCATTGATATAAAAAAATTTGTGAACTGTGTGTTTCTGCACTATCAAGAACTTAACATTAACGTTAGATTATGGGAGACAGCAATAGATGAAATACGAATACCCTATCGAAAATCAGCAGCCCGAGGAGAAGAAGTTATTTCTAAAGAAAAAAATTTGAGAAATTACCTACATTTCAAGAATTAAGGGATTGTTGGCAAGAATTAAAAAAATCTCCTGAAGAAATGTCTTATTCAGAGATTATGGCGTTAAACTACTTTTTAATGCAGTCGAAATTAAATGTTCGGCCACTTCCCCTGTTATCTTTGACTTGCAGTGATTATTGTGCCCTAAAATCTGGATAATTGATCAAAAGCTCAAAAGAAAAAACCGGTTAGAATAGAATGCATATTAATTAACAGTAATAAAATTTATGCAATGCAAAGGGTGAGAAATATATGGTATTTGTAAGCGTATTTTGGGTAAGGTTTGAGGGCTCTGCGTGCACTTGTTAATTACATAATACAAAATTCTCCAAGCATTTGTATCTTGCTGAATATGCATTCTAATTCTAAAAATGAGGCTACAAGAACAAAGTATGTCTAAAGTTGCTGATAAAAGATATATTGCTCCAGCAACAACAAAAGTGCAATGAAAAATCTTTTTGAATTTTATGCTTCTCAATTAGAAGAAACCCTAACAACATCAAAATCAGTGACAAATTTAAATTCTCGCATCATAGATATATAATCAGGATTAATAAATCGTTTCATTGTTATAAGCTTGCTACATATAAAACACATACCATAATAAAGGTCTTCGAAGCATCATTTTGCTACATGGGTTACATGCAAAATAAACACAATTTTTTTATGGGAACATAATTTTCTAATCAGCTTAATTGGTAGTTTTGCTTAAAACTTATGTAAAATATACTCGAATAATTATTAACTGAAGTGATGTATGCCGTCTAGAGGCCCTAGTTTTCAATAGTCGTAGCCCAAATTTGTCCCGCAAAATGTATTTCTTGCTTGAATTTTCCACTAAATGTTTTGGACTCATTTTGTCTGAAATATAAGTACAAAATGCGAGCCAATTTAGAAGCTAATAAATTTGCTAAAATGGATCAAATGATAATATGTTAAACTGTTTGCTCGGTTAATCTGTCAGATTGAATTGGTAAAAACATGAATTATTTGAACATCGTGTACTAGGTAGCATAACTACATCTACCAGAGCATATTTGTAGATTTTATCTCAGCGCCTTGCAATGTTATTTCGAACAATCAGTGGGCCGACTTTTCCAATTAAACCGCGGCACGACTCGCGGCCAACTCTGATTTGCATGTTACTGTAGTCAACGTCGAAAAAAACTGATCGTCATTGAAATAAACTGGATTTAAACCCACATCAAATATAAGTATATTTCCCCAAACATCATAAATGCAAAAAAATCAAATTTTTCTGCAGCCATTCTACAATAAACGCGAAAGTAGTGAATAATTGTGTCAAGCATATTTATACATAAAGTACTGTAAAGACAAATACTTTGACATTTGTTATTACGTAAATTATCTCCAAAATATAACTAATTAATAATTTACTATGGCCACAGTCATCTACATTTTTCGTATACTTTGTATACCAAAAATTTTTTTTATATTAGTGATGTTGCAATTTTAACATTTCTTAATCATATGCATTACACTAGTGCCTATTCCATTTATTGGAGCCAATGCCTTGCATAGTTGATTAATTTCTTGGCTACAGCAAACTCGAAAGTCTTGAACTTCAATAACCATATAATATTGTCAAGTACAGGGTAATCAAAGGTATTATACCATATCCTATAAATCTTTAAAGAAATTTAGTAGATGTAGTTTTTAATTTGGAAGCTAATGAAAATGAACTAGGTTTGAAGTCGATCCAAGCATTATTCATTGAGATATTAACGATTATTCCCCAAAATATAGGATCAAGACGGTATAGTGGGTTGTAAAGGAAATTTCAAAAAAAAACAAATAAGTAATCCATATCCTATACATCTTTAGAGGACTTTAGTAGATGTAGTTTTTTATTTGGAAGCTAATGAATTAGGTTCGAAGTCGATCCAAGCATTATTCACTGAGATATTAACGATTATTCCCCAAAATATAGGATCAAGCCGGTATAGTGAGTTGTTCAAAATAAAAACAAACAAGTAATCCATTATCCTATGCATCTTTAAAGGACTTTAGTAGATGTAGTTTTTAATTTGGGAGCTAATGAACTAGGTGTGAAGTTGATCCAAGCATTTTTGCTGAGAAATTACAAACGACGAATATTTGTGAAAACCAGCAAAAAAATTTTTTTCATTATAAATTTTTAGACCCATTAATCCAGTAGGATATATTGTTGAGAGGGTACTTAAATACACTAACTGAAAAAATTCGAAAATTTTGCATTCTCCTCAATTTTAAACCCCAAAAAGGCGATTCGTCGTTTGTAACAGTCATTTTTTCAGAATTCGTCGTTTGTAATGAAGTTTCACCATTAGTATGGTACAAACGACGAATATATATATGGATTGCAATATGAAATGCACACCATTCATTTCCCATTGATCGCGGCTAATGGATAGAACATTATGTGCACCAAGTCAATTATTTTACCAGTTAATGACGATTTACAACTGTTTTAGCTTTCGGAATAGAATAGGACTTTTTATGCCAATACTATGGACTAGATCGTTTTAAAAATATTCCATTAGCGCGAAACTATATTAAAAAATATTTTTTTACTACATAATAAATTTTGCTTAAAATGTATTGTGATAACCTACAGAGTATATGCTCTCTAGACAACAAAACTTGAATAGAATGATATAATATCGATATACTTTTGTTTAAAAATGGGGGAATCATGGAACAGCAAATTTTCGTAAATCATTCTTCCTGATATAGGAATATCTAGCTAATTCCGTTTGTACGCAATCATTACAATGATTTTTAATAATTATTAAAAAATGTTATTATATATATATATANAAGTTTATTCAGGGATATCTTGAAAGATCAAATAAGAATACAGAGAAGAGAAAAGCATTGGCTTGCAATGTTGTAAACGACTGGATGGATCATGAAAAAGAATTGTTGCTAGCGGGTCAAGTTGATCTTTTAAGTGTTAATACAGTGTTAAATAATACACTTAGGCAGACTCTAGAACAGTTATTCTGTGATTCAGAAGAGTTGCGCAATGCAAAAAGTTCTCCCAAAATTCATAAGAATTCTGAAAGATAAGCTAAAAATAAAGTCTGTCACAATTCTGCATTACATTGGCTCAATAAAAAAATTTTTGCAATATGTTTACAATCATACTGATGTAAATAAGTTTGAAATTAGGTCATGGGAAGCGATTATTGACGATATAAAGACCCTTCAAAAAGGGAAGATTCAAAAAGGGAAGATGAAAAAGATCAAGAGGAAAAATTTAAAAAGCTTCCATCCTTTACCGTATATAAAATCAAACTATTTTTAATATTTATTTGATAATTTAGGAATTCACTGCCTTGAGAAAAAAAGTTGCAGCAATGCTTAAGAAACCAAATCTTTCATACATTGAGAGTATGTCTCTTAACTATTTCTTGATACAATCACAGTTAAATGTGCGTGCATCACCTATACTTCAATTGACTGTCAATGATTATGAGAGAATGAAAAACGGAGCATTAATAAAAAGTTCAAAAGGAAAAACAGGTACTTATGCTTGTGTAGTAATTCATTAATATAATATATGCATTTTATAAACTAATACTTAATACTATATTTAGGGTACAAATATCAATCTCACCTAAAAAATGACCAAGATCAAATCTCATATTTGGATAACATGTTATCTTTATATAAGGAGACATACAATGCAAATCTCTTTTCTTCCGCTAAGAATTGCATAGAGAACAACATGAATTACTTTGTTGCAAAAACGTTTAAAGAATTATTGGATTGTGATGCAATTAAGCCAACGCAAATAAGAAAAATATGGGAGAATTACATTAATTCGAGTACTTGTAAGTTATCACCCAGAAAACGGAAACTCCACCTGCAACAAACTGGCCATAGTGCTGAAATGGCCGAAAAAAATTACATTGCACCTCCAAGTGAACAGGAAATGCAAGGATTGTTGAATTTTTATGATAAAAGTCTAAAGAAGACAATAGCTCCACCAAGTAAAAAGAAGAAAGATTCAATTTAACTGAATTTTTTCTTTTTTGAAGTGCTTTAACTAGTTAGTGAGTGAAATATAATCATTGTTACCTCAATATTATTTTTTTACAAGCGTCTGATAAGCTTACAAATTTATATAATTATCATTAAAAAATGTATGCATATTAACGGAAAATGTTTCACAGTTGACTAAAAATTATTTTACTATTTTCGCTCAAAATTTTTTTTTAAAAAAAATTCAAAATATATGATTTTTTCATAGTACAAAGGGCTGAAAATACAAAGAGCTGATATATGTACTGTCTTTTATACAAAGAGCTGATATATGTACATGCTGAGTGTACAAAGAGCTAATATATATATATATATATATATATATATATATATATATATATATATATATATATACAATGCTGAAGATCCATTTTAAGTATTGGGGAGGTCCATTTTCGTGATTTTTCAAAATGCAATCTTCTCCAAATTAAGATATTTGATTAAAATAAAGAGCATCCAAATACAAAAGTGATGTTTGAGTAAACAGAAATGTGATTTCTTACAAAGATAATAATATTATATTCAAACCTAAACGTAATGAAAAACCAGTTCTAGTATATCTGATCATCTAATTAAGTGTGAACTAAATTTTGAAACAAAAATATTGCATCAGACATAAAGATCAAGTAATTTAAATAGTATTGAGTATTTTTATAAAATCCTTGCAACCAAGTTAAAACACAAAAGAAGACTATATTTAAAAATTAAACTTGCCACTTTTTAAAATTTAGAAAACTTATTTACTATTAAAAATAATTCGTAAAGAAACTGACGATAACTTTGTAAGTCAAAATATATGGGCATGTTCATATTAAGTTTAAACACTGATCTGTAAAGTCAAAACTAAAAATTCTCAAATTTGCGTTTTCTCATATCTGAAATGCAAGTAAACTGATTGGCTACAAATGTTGGTTCAATGAGATTAAGCTTATCTTTGTAAATTTGGATATTTGCTGCACTGTTACCACGTATCTGGTACAACTGATTTCTCAACCAAGTCTTAAATTGACAAAAACCACTAAAAAGCGCTCTGATTCACAAGCTGATACTTGGCAGACAAGGAGCAGCTGAAGCACTAACGAGTATCTAACGATAGTTACCACAATTTATCTCTGACTTCTCATATTGATGATGGCTTCCCATATTCATTGTGATACATTTGTAACTATGTTTTCAGTCGTTGAGTGTCAATCTTGTCATGACAAAAAAATCTAACTGTTTGTCTGCCCTGTAAAAATATTTCTTCATAGATAGCATATGTACATAATCCATCAACAGCATCAGTATTAAATCACTCAGAAATTTCAGCCATCACTCTTTCAAGGCAATAGTAGTAGGATTGTTGAAAATGTTTCTTGGATGATACACAACTCTTGTGCCAGAAAACCTTCTTGCCTTCTTGGCTATTGTAGCAGATGTAAATCCAACTTTACCTTCTAAGACACAACTTCATTAAAAAGTTTAGTGAATTCTTTCTTGCTTCTCAGCAGCTTAACTTTATTTTAGATTGGGTTGCACTTTCCATCATAGTGCAAATAGTCCATTCATTGCCTGCAAAACCAAGTCAAGCATAGACATAACCATCAAAGACTCAGCAACTGATTCATATTGAGAAATAGCTGCTGCAATGAATTTACCACGGCACAACCATCTTGTTGGACACAAGGGCTTGAGAATGATGACATTAGAACTTTGTGATGTATCTATAGCAATCTTATTGAAGCGCTTCTGATATTTACCATGGCTGCCCAGATTTTTTCCTCAGAATGTATTTATTGATACACGCAAGTTCATGTTATTAAATGCTGTTTACTTTCTTATTAATAAGAAATCACTGAGAGCAGTGCATACTGCGTACATAGCAAAGTAGAATAAATGCTTATAGGTAATTAATGGCAAATCGTGTAATGCAACTAGAGGTACTTTGTTGCGGAGCAGCCTTAATATGGTAATGATTCTTATATTTGTCTTTCTCTGGTTTGAGTTATGGAGGAAAGAAATTTCAAAAGATCGCGCAACCAAAAGGAAGGAGGTGTTTCCTAGTGAAACAAGAGAAAGCTAGCAGAGTGACAGCCTGTGTTCGAAACTCTTCTCTTCTTCGTATTGTTTCAAAAAACAAAGAATTGCTGAATTGAGTGATTGTCTGAGATTGTGCACTAACGCTATTTGATCACTTTGCCCTACTCGATGGTTATGTCGCCTACTTGCTGTTTAATGAATTTTTTGTTGTTGCTAATCAATAACTATTAACTTTACTTATGTTATTCATTAAAAATAATATTATTTTTTTTAATTCGTAATGCCAAGTTTCAAAAACTAGAAAAAGTAAGATTTACTCTGTTCATTTAATAATGCTGTTAACTTTATATTTTGAAAATTCGTATTACATAGCATTGGCTAATTGATGGATTACTTAGATTTTTACATCCGTTATAACTCCTTTGCCCTTGGCCATAAAACAGTAAATGACCCACAGATCGAATTATGAAAATGCCTATGATAATTAACCAATTCAAAAGTAATCTGTTCACTTGCATTGAACAAAGAATAATTAACTCAATATATGGCTATGGTGCAGCCGATTTGAAATATTTTCTTACTAAAAAAGTCATTTTTCATGATTGACAATTTAATGGAAATAACCAACTAAAAGGTGAGTGGTCTGGATTAGTTGGAGATCAATATCCACTATTGAAAATTTAAGAAAAACCAATGTTTCCAATGATAAAAACTAGAAACCAAACAAAGCTTAGAGTAAAAACCTCAAAAACAGTTGTAATTGTTCGATATTATTGGAGAATAATAATGGTAATTTGTTATAACATTACGACTTTTCTAAATACAACGAACTTTTTTCAAAGAAAATTCAGGAAGATTTTTAAAAATAACGTAAGATAATGCAAATTGTACAGTAATAGTTCTAGTTTGATTAGGAAATACTTAACTGATTTATACTTACCTGCACTATGTTTGAATATTTTATGGAGATGAATTGATACATACATTTAGGCGGGGGTGCTCAGCTAATCCGTTTAAATTTGTTTTGGGCCGCAGCCCCGTTGTTAAAGTTATATAACTGTTTGGGTGTTACAGATTATATTTTTTAATAACTAAATTTGGTCAAAATATATTAAAATAGTACAGTACTCAAATTTAGAGCCCGATTGTTAACTATTTAAGAGCACAGCTTTGCATGTAGACACCCTCTAAACATTTATAAGGGGTCATTGCACGATGTCATTTAAAACTATACATGCTATTATTCGATTTGCAAAAAAAATAATACCATCAAATGGCTGATTATATCCGGAAACTTCAGATTTATTGCTGGGATTCCCCCACCACCAACTTTTTACATACTGACCGAAGCGAGAAAGAATACTTTCATCACGATTAACCGGTTTACTTTGTGTATTTGTGCGAGTGTATGGCTTTGAAATTTGATGTCTGCGGCGAATGCGTCCAAAAGAGCTCTCTTCCATATATATCTAAATGAATAAAACAAATTACAAACAAATTGATTACAGGATTAAATTTTATAAAAATAAAAAAAACAAATTTACTCCAAACCGGTTAATTACTATAAAAAAGGACGAATCCGGATTAGTAAATGTGCAACGATCTAGAGTAGTCGAAACTAGAAGTGATAACTTTATTAAAGCAAACCTTGTGAACATAATTGAAAATTGTGTATTGCAGTTTCAATATATTAACCACAGCGTTTAAGAACACGTTACAAGAGAACACTTCCATATTAATTAACACAAGACTCCTGTTGAGTAACAAAACAGGAAATGAATAACATAAAATTCAATATTTTCTGGAACATAACTACTACTAGAATTAGCAAAATGAAAGCATTCCGCATTCATGAATGCAAACGACTCAAATTTCGAGTTAAAATTAAATATTTAATTAGTTTTATAATTAAAATTGTCTAAATTAATGAAATTAAAATCATTTTAAACTTGTGCGCTTGTCCCAAATTTATATATTCATAATGATTTCCAGTAAACTAGATTTTGAGAACTAATCAT
>CABFPE010000631.1:237404-263622 GCA_900660155.1 Hofstenia miamia | reverse complement strand
CACGATAACTACAAAAAATTTCATTTTTATGAATTTTGGATGATTTCGAATGAATATTTTTACCTCCATTGGCCTCTATCTTGTTTATTATAGCTTGTAACTGAGTGTGTATATGTTTATGAGGTATATTTCTTTAATCATGATCAGAAAAAATTACTTTGGGCTATTATTGAGCTGATGGCAAAAGTTGACTCTAAAAAGTGCTGAGGTTAGCAAACAAAAATGCTCAACCTTGCACTAATGAAAACGTAGTGCCAATCAGCGCACGAGCATGCACAAATATTGCCCATTAATATTATGGGAAATTTGTTGTAGTTAGGTTGCAGCTTTGATTTTACCTGTTATAATTATAATAGGCTGTTTTTTTATTGTAAATAGCATATATAATATACAACATACATTAGAAAAATTGCAATTAATTGTAAAAATATGCAATTAGCTTAGTGGAAAATATCAATAAACTGCAATCAGTTATTTCGTATTCCTGGTTGTTGTCTTTACAGTAGTAGCTAAATCTAAACTTGCATTTGGATATTAAAATTTTCAAGTACTACAGGCTTTAACATTGCAAACTCAATCTTAATATAATTTAATTTTCATTGTAATATTTACTTATATAAACTTGAAAAATCACATGGACTTTAATTGTTTTTAATTGAATCATCCAAGTTAACAAAATTTTGGATTAAGCAAGGAAAAAAGGTTGAATATTTGAAATTACATTTAATATATTTGTATTTAGGTTTGGACCAAACCCTGCAACATATTCTCCAAGAGATATTGTTGGTCACAAACCCGAAGTATTCTTCGCAGGAAAATTTCCAAAAGAGCGAAATACTGGTGGCCGAACAGCTTGGAACAAGATTTATTATTCCAGTGCACATGATGCCTTTCGCTTCAAGACACGTTACGATGATCATATTTGGCCTGCTCCAGGTCAATACAACTTTGACAAATCAAACGTGCATATGAAAGCACCAGCATATTCCATTACCCCGAGGCGTCCATTTCTAGAGAAAGACAGCGCAAGAAACCCTTGTCCAAGCCAATACAACAGACAGCAATCCGATAAAGTGTGTTTTTCAAGATCACCAACTTTTTTAATAGAGCCACGCCGAAAAACCATTTTGTGGAAAGAACCGACTATGTCAACACCTGCTCCAAATGCTTATACTCCTAATGTTAGAAGGCTCAAGACTCATCATCCTGCTTTTACTTTCCGTATAAGTCGAACAGAGAAGAGTCATCAACTTGGGCCGTTTGCAATATTGTAGATTTGAGCATTGTCGAATTTTTCAGAAGTTGTTTTGATGAACTCTTGGCTAGGGTTGGAAATCAGGGTGATTATTGTTTCAAAAATCAATTAGTAAAATTATCTTGCTCATTTTTCTGAAATAATATTAAATGAAAACAAAATGAATACGTTTAGAACATGTTTTTTAATCTTAAACTGAATAATTATTCAATGGGTTTTGTCCAAACAATTTTCCTCATACCTGTCGGGAAATTTTGAAATTTGTAGATATGAACACACCTATAGGTAAAGGTTCCCATGCTATGATTAACATTTATGTTCAAACTTTATCCTGAGCCTGGAGTAAATAAAAGTATTATTTATTTTTCAATGAAACATTCCATTTTTGAAAAAACTTTTGAAATTCTCCACATGCCTAATGTTCAAGTATTAGTGTGGCATAAAGCTCTTGAAACCAACAACTAACCATAAATATGTAGTTTTCACTATGTAGATTGTTCAAGCCTCGTTACTGCACCCCCAGCTCAAAGTCTGGGGGAAATGAGACCGAAAGATTAGGCAACCCTGCTTGTTTTCAAACCGTAAGTGAAGTGGAGACTTCAGATTTTGGATGTCTTTTTTGGTTTGTTAGTTATTAGTGCTTAAACAGTTTTTATGGAAACCATCACAGATTATAGAAAAATACCTGTGTTACTTAAGGCTAGGCTGAAATAGCACCCAATTGGTTGTGCAAATGGTATTCTTTCTAGATAACAGTTTGGATTAAGCACAGAATTTGGGAATGAATCCTTATGCAGCCTAAAACCATTTTGTAATAATCCTTTGTCAAATTTCCATGTTATTAAATATTACTATAGTAACAAAGAATAAATTATAACCCCTGTCCTTAAAACTAATGCAAAAATAGACACTATGTTTAACAGCTAGTCAGCAAACTAATTGAAAAAGTACATGTGTTATGGTTAACAGTATATTATAAAGTAGATGAAAAATAACTATTTACTATTAATCAATGTCAGTTGTGGCAAAAAAACACAAAGACCTTTCAGAACTGAAGCGAATATGCAAAAGCAAGACATTACTATGCACATAAACAGGTTTGCCGTTGTGTGTTGTGTAGGAATTATAACTATGTTGTGTACACAACACAACATGTTATGTTGTACATAAAAACCCAGAGTTCACAATTTACTTTTTTTCCTTTGATAGACTAAATCTGGTCATAATATTATATATTTTCAAATATATAAACAAATTTGTATTTCTATGTATGCCAAGTAACTAAAGAATTAAAATCCCATGAGTTATTAATATGAATGCAACTTTAGAACATCCCTAGAGAAAAATAGCTATATAAAATTATTTTTACGAATTTTTTACGCAATTATTTTCACCAACTTAGGAATTTTAGGCATCAAGTCCAAATTGACCATGAAAATTTTACAAATATGTAAGCTTTCCATTTCTTGTTTGACTTAGCTATTGCATAGTTAAAAATGCTTAATATACTCTCACTAGCACAGTTTTTGCAAACATTTCGGCCTGTCACCTTTTGCACTGCGGTATTAGTATTTTTAGCTGAAAGGAAAATGAAGTCATCTTGCTTGAGTGGAAGATAATGATATTTGATATTAAATTATACGAATAGTTTTTACTTGATTGTAATTGATTAATTTTATCGTACATATTTTTTACAGTTCATAGTGTTTCTAAATAAGACTGTTGTAGTGACAAATTCATTCATATCTAAGCGAAGAATATAGCAATTCAACGGCCTCAAGTGTTACTGTTGAAGGACGTGGCCACTATGTCGTTGATCGTCAGTCAAGAACGTACACAGGATTTTCGGATGGAGGAGGATATCTCAGGGTTGATGAAGTGATTCACCAAAAGCGGGGTAAAACCACTCGAAATGTTTAGAAGCATTGAGAAACCCCAACCCCCCTCCCAAATGCATTCACCATCTTAGTTTCAAAATTTGTTAATTTTCTACCGAAATGTTTTTTATTTAATCAAGCCAAATCAACAGTTTGAAAGCCTGACGGGTAGAAATTCTACTATGCTCCCTTGCATACGCAACTGTCATCAGTCCACATGAATTAAGTTGTGATTGTGCCTTTGGTATTTGGGCTGGAAAGATAACCTTTGATAAGATTTGGTGTAAGAAAATAAAATTTAGAATCATTGACTCTCTTTGGTAATGAAAATCTTACAAAAAAATTATGACTCTGTTTTGTTATGTTGTGCGGGCAGTGTGACATAAAAGTCTTTTGCTGTTTTGTTGTGTTGGTGGTTGTGTGAAAATAACCATACAATGGTGGACTTGCACATAAAAGCAAAAACAAGGAAATTTACAGGGACTTTAAAGTGACAAACCTAAAAAAAATTTGAATTATAATAGAAGAAATTTTTTTCAAATTTAGGAACTTAGTGATCCTTGAATACTAGCTAACCTAAAAATTCGTATATTTGTCTAACTTATAGTAGTTCAGTAAAAGCTGGTGTGCAGGCAAGCCCGTGGCCCGCCCGGGCTAAAAATTTAATGGGTGGGCCAGGGGCGGGCTCAGCGTTGAACAGCGGTCGCTGGTGGCCCGCATATAACTAATGTGAAAACCTTGGAACATATCTTCGTGGCCATTATTAATTTCAGATTTTTACTTTGTAATTATTTCCACCTAATTCGCATGCTCTTTCTACCCTTAAAATTTCTTGTCCAATGGAAAAGCAGCTCTCAAAATTATACTGGCATTAAAACTGTAGACAGCATGTGGACATATAGTTTATTGCCTTTGAATTTAAAATATTTTCTATTTTATAAACTTGTTTGAAAAAATAAACTTAAGTTAATTGGCAAGGATATTGTAAGTTTAGCTATTACAAATCTCTATTTTAATATGATGCGTTATATTGTGTCTCACACTTACAAACGTTGTGTTATTAAACGCTTATATCTCGTTATTTGATCAATTCGCTGAAATGTACGTCATTTAATAAGAAATTACTTACAGATTTGTTTGACATATTATTCATTACGTTAGGTTTAGTCCACGGAGTTAACGGGTAACTTACGAAAAGTCGAAGTGAGTAAAAGCCCTCTCTCAAACATTATTGCGCTTTTTGAAAGCTAGCAATAAGATAGTTAGTATTGAAAAAACTAATTTTGTATTATTATTTTTTTTATTAAAGGACTTTACTTCCTAAAAGAAAGTTACAAATAAATAAACATGTATAAAAACATATTAAAGAAATGTCGATGAAATCTATATTATTTAAATCTACTTTATGGTTTAAAAGTTTGTTGAGGTAAAGCAGATCTGAAATTCCTAAATGCAAAGAAATAGGCAATATATTCAGTGTTAATAGGCTTTTCTTGTAATTTCTCAGTGGTAATATCCATTTTGTACAGCGTCCTTGCAGTTTTTCAACTATGTTAAGATTCGAGGAATTGCAATGCCATATTTGAGAAGCGTAGGTTAGTTTAGATTTTATCATAGTGTTATATATGTGTATTTTTGTTCGAAGATTGGTGTTAAAAGCAATATTACGCTTAAGATAAAGGGATGTATAATTAGGTGCTTTAATTTTGTTAAAGATATGGCTGTTCCATGACAGATTTTTTGAAATATAAACTCCAAGGTCATTAACAGAATATGACGATTTTATAGTATTTTCCATTATTTAAATCGAGCTTGAATCTTGTAAAGAAAATAATTGAAGTTTATTAACATTGAACTTTATTTCATTGTTATAGGTACTGTGATTATATGTCTTCCAGGAAAATATAAAATTATTAATAAAACAGAATTTTTTAAGAAAAATATATTATAAGTACCTCCAATTTCTAAGGCCTATACTTTTGGGAATATATTTTAAAAATTTAAAGCAAATTGACATTGTTAAGTGAACATATTGTAGAACCATATTTATAATCTGTTCAACAGATTGGTTAAAAACTTTATAAATTGACTTTAAAATCTGTTTAACAGGTCTGCTATAATTTTGCTATAGTTAACCAATTTCGTTATAACAGGTAAGGCTGCACAAATTTTACTCTATTTTACCCTCGTCAATTAAAGCTGAACGAATTTACTTAAAAACATCATTTTTCACAGTTGCAATGCCATCGTACGAGAATTTTGGTATTATAAAATACTATATTTGTCTCTCCTTTCTGTTATTTAGCAAAATTTAGTAGAAATCTGTTAAGCACATCAGTTCTAGTTTCTCCTAAGTGATTCTGTTAAGCTTAATAATAGGTCAACACTCAACAAGGGCGTACTCAGGATTTTCTGACGGGAGTGACATCTTAGTCATAACCAAAAGCGGGACAAACCCCGGGAAAATTCTGGAAAATATTGAGTAAATAGACCATAAAAAATTCGTTTCACGATCCTAGATTATAATTTTTCAATTTTTTTACAGAAATTTTTTTTATTTAACCAGTCAAAATCAAATTTGAAAACCTGACAGTTGGGACATTCCAACATGTCCTCCCTTGCGTACGCCACTGTCAACAATGCCCCGATATATGCAGTTTTGACGCTACTGACCCTATTTAGACGTTGTTAATATCATATATTTTATTTTTTCTTTAATATTGAGCTTTATGTTTGCCGGTCTGGATTTCATTTCCAGCAAGCCCTGGAGGATCCAGCATTGTTACCAACCCTCCCTATAACATTATCAAAATTTCAAAAAATTAATTCAATGTAGGAGCTCTTACTTTTATCAATGACTCTAAACTGCAATAACACAAAATTAGGTTTAGGTTAAGTCTGAGTCTTAGCCAATGAGTCTTACTGGATTTAGAATTGGGTCAGTTCACTAGAACCTATCAGATAATAGAACTTTTTAAAATTTATAAGGTTTCTTTTTACGTAATATAATTTTGTAAATTTTTAATTTGTTCTTCATTGCTTTCAATAATGGTAAAATGGTAACCTGTTGTTTGCTAATATATTTTGTGAACAAATAATTAGTACTAAATTGCCTTCGTCATCACTGACGTAGAATATTTTGAGTATAACTTATGTAGGAAACCATGCAAACACTTAGTTCCTGGTGAATAAAGTGACGAGATTGGTTTACAATGGACTACCAAAACAGCTCAGAAAGTGTGAATCCTTTAAGAGTTTTCGCACTTGTCGCATTTGGGGTTTTATTAATCGCTATGATTGTTGGAGTGCTTGGCGGTACAATATTTGTGTCGAAATATCCATATTACTTTGGTGAAATTTGTAGTGGAGCAGAAAACAATTTCTGCAAGCCAAACCATAGATGCTGCCCATTTGAGTAAGTATCTAAAAATATATAAGAACGTTTTCTATTAATTTCAAGCTTGTAAGCCATGGCACAAAATCTTAAAAATTGTACGTGGAGGATGGTAATTGTTTTTGTAATCAAGGCCTATATACAATTCAATTAGGCAAACTATTGAATTAGACCTCATATAATTGAAGTAAATTAATAAATTATATATAATGCAAACGTGTTTATAACAAACGTATATATAACAAAAATTTCTTTGTCAAAACAGTATTTTTGAAAAACATTTACAATAAAAATGGATACAGTAGGTCATGTGATTATTGGTTTCATTAGGAAATACTGAAAATAAATTTCAATTTTGTCACTCGCCCAGAATAGTATCGGCCGATCAATTCCATCAAGTTCGATGCAATACATGGGTTAAGCTGGGGATCATATTTTCTTTATAGCTTAAAAGTTTCAATGCAATAAAATTGCGAGGAGTTAAATTTATAAATGGCAATAATGAAATTCGCTGACCACTTTAGGCAATCGTACTAATGCTATGGCAATACTTTTATATTGGTATGCATAGATTTTCAATACATCCGTTTTGTTTGACGTTTGTTTAACCGAAAGAACCGGATAATGACTTGACCTTCTTTCAAAATTTGTGACATCTNGAAAAGCAGCTCTCAAAATTATACTGGCATTAAAACTGTAGACAGCATGTGGACATATAGTTTATTGCCTTTGAATTTAAAATATTTTCTATTTTATAAACTTGTTTGAAAAAATAAACTTAAGTTAATTGGCAAGGATATTGTAAGTTTAGCTATTACAAATCTCTATTTTAATATGATGCGTTATATTGTGTCTCACACTTACAAACGTTGTGTTATTAAACGCTTATATCTCGTTATTTGATCAATTCGCTGAAATGTACGTCATTTAATAAGAAATTACTTACAGATTTGTTTGACATATTATTCGTTACGTTAGGTTTAGTCCACGGAGTAACGGGTAACTTACGAAAAGTCGAAGTGAGTAAAAGCCCTCTCTCAAACATTATTGCGCTTTTTGAAAGCTAGCAATAAGATAGTTAGTATTGAAAAAACTAATTTTGTATTATTATTTTTTTTATTAAAGGACTTTACTTCCTAAAAGAAAGTTACAAATAAATAAACATGTATAAAAACATATTAAAGAAATGTCGATGAAATCTATATTATTTAAATCTACTTTATGGTTTAAAAGTTTGTTGAGGTAAAGCAGATCTGAAATTCCTAAATGCAAAGAAATAGGCAATATATTCAGTGTTAATAGGCTTTTCTTGTAATTTCTCAGTGGTAATATCCATTTTGTACAGCGTCCTTGCAGTTTTTCAACTATGTTAAGATTCGAGGAATTGCAATGCCATATTTGAGAAGCGTAGGTTAGTTTAGATTTTATCATAGTGTTATATATGTGTATTTTTGTTCGAAGATTGGTGTTAAAAGCAATATTACGCTTAAGATAAAGGGATGTATAATTAGGTGCTTTAATTTTGTTAAAGATATGGCTGTTCCATGACAGATTTTTTGAAATATAAACTCCAAGGTCATTAACAGAATATGACGATTTTATAGTATTTTCCATTATTTAAATCGAGCTTGAATCTTGTAAAGAAAATAATTGAAGTTTATTAACATTGAACTTTATTTCATTGTTATAGGTACTGTGATTATATGTCTTCCAGGAAAATATAAAATTATTAATAAAACAGAATTTTTTAAGAAAAATATATTATAAGTACCTCCAATTTCTAAGGCCTATACTTTTGGGAATATATTTTAAAAATTTAAAGCAAATTGACATTGTTAAGTGAACATATTGTAGAACCATATTTATAATCTGTTCAACAGATTGGTTAAAAACTTTATAAATTGACTTTAAAATCTGTTTAACAGGTCTGCTATAATTTTGCTATAGTTAACCAATTTCGTTATAACAGGTAAGGCTGCACAAATTTTACTCTATTTTACCCTCGTCAATTAAAGCTGAACGAATTTACTTAAAAACATCATTTTTCACAGTTGCAATGCCATCGTACGAGAATTTTGGTATTATAAAATACTATATTTGTCTCTCCTTTCTGTTATTTAGCAAAATTTAGTAGAAATCTGTTAAGCACATCAGTTCTAGTTTCTCCTAAGTGATTCTGTTAAGCTTAATAATAGGTCAACACTCAACAAGGGCGTACTCAGGATTTTCTGACGGGAGTGACATCTTAGTCATAACCAAAAGCGGGACAAACCCCGGGAAAATTCTGGAAAATATTGAGTAAATAGACCATAAAAAATTCGTTTCACGATCCTAGATTATAATTTTTCAATTTTTTTACAGAAATTTTTTTTATTTAACCAGTCAAAATCAAATTTGAAAACCTGACAGTTGGGACATTCCAACATGTCCTCCCTTGCGTACGCCACTGTCAACAATGCCCCGATATATGCAGTTTTGACGCTACTGACCCTATTTAGACGTTGTTAATATCATATATTTTATTTTTTCTTTAATATTGAGCTTTATGTTTGCCGGTCTGGATTTCATTTCCAGCAAGCCCTGGAGGATCCAGCATTGTTACCAACCCTCCCTATAACATTATCAAAATTTCAAAAAATTAATTCAATGTAGGAGCTCTTACTTTTATCAATGACTCTAAACTGCAATAACACAAAATTAGGTTTAGGTTAAGTCTGAGTCTTAGCCAATGAGTCTTACTGGATTTAGAATTGGGTCAGTTCACTAGAACCTATCAGATAATAGAACTTTTTAAAATTTATAAGGTTTCTTTTTACGTAATATAATTTTGTAAATTTTTAATTTGTTCTTCATTGCTTTCAATAATGGTAAAATGGTAACCTGTTGTTTGCTAATATATTTTGTGAACAAATAATTAGTACTAAATTGCCTTCGTCATCACTGACGTAGAATATTTTGAGTATAACTTATGTAGGAAACCATGCAAACACTTAGTTCCTGGTGAATAAAGTGACGAGATTGGTTTACAATGGACTACCAAAACAGCTCAGAAAGTGTGAATCCTTTAAGAGTTTTCGCACTTGTCGCATTTGGGGTTTTATTAATCGCTATGATTGTTGGAGTGCTTGGCGGTACAATATTTGTGTCGAAATATCCATATTACTTTGGTGAAATTTGTAGTGGAGCAGAAAACAATTTCTGCAAGCCAAACCATAGATGCTGCCCATTTGAGTAAGTATCTAAAAATATATAAGAACGTTTTCTATTAATTTCAAGCTTGTAAGCCATGGCACAAAATCTTAAAAATTGTACGTGGAGGATGGTAATTGTTTTTGTAATCAAGGCCTATATACAATTCAATTAGGCAAACTATTGAATTAGACCTCATATAATTGAAGTAAATTAATAAATTATATATAATGCAAACGTGTTTATAACAAACGTATATATAACAAAAATTTCTTTGTCAAAACAGTATTTTTGAAAAACATTTACAATAAAAATGGATACAGTAGGTCATGTGATTATTGGTTTCATTAGGAAATACTGAAAATAAATTTCAATTTTGTCACTCGCCCAGAATAGTATCGGCCGATCAATTCCATCAAGTTCGATGCAATACATGGGTTAAGCTGGGGATCATATTTTCTTTATAGCTTAAAAGTTTCAATGCAATAAAATTGCGAGGAGTTAAATTTATAAATGGCAATAATGAAATTCGCTGACCACTTTAGGCAATCGTACTAATGCTATGGCAATACTTTTATATTGGTATGCATAGATTTTCAATACATCCGTTTTGTTTGACGTTTGTTTAACCGAAAGAACCGGATAATGACTTGACCTTCTTTCAAAATTTGTGACATCTGATTTATATAATCTACAGGAATGGCTTGAATACGCTCTACAAGAAAATTTAATTTAATTTTTGTGTGCTAAACTTTAAAAATACTGGATAATTTTCTGGGAAAACCAACTTATTCTCAACAACAAATAAAATGATAGCCAGAAAATTTAAGAGAAAACAATAAAAGTAACGAATTATTATAAAGGATGAGAAAAAGCATTAATCTTTAGAAGGTGCCAAGATGCAACATTTTGTTTAAAAATTATATCTGTGTTTTTTTAATGAGTTAAAAATATTATTGACATAAACAATCTCATAGGAAATGTTAGTGTGATTTTTTTTAAAATAAAAAGTCAAAGTTTTTCAAAGTAGAATAAAAATCAGAAATTTTTTACCACAGAAGATTTTATTCATAATTAAAAGTCTCAAAGTTATGTTATGATATAGCATCGACTTTATGAATCAATGAATAATAAAAATTTCTATCTGCAACTTATAAGCTTCTAAGCTCTTTCTAATAGGTTAAGGCTAATGTCTTCATCCAGACCATGGCAGCATGTTGTGATAGAAATAAAAAAAACCAATGTTATAGTGCTGAAACTGCCTTCTCTCCCTTCCCCCTTATCAATATTGGAAAAACTTGTGCATTTAGTTGTAAACTGCAGTAGCCTGTGCTGGTGCACCTTTCACAACTGACATCAAATTCACTGTAATTTGTATATTAAGCACGAACTTTCTAACCAAAAGAATGAAATTCAAAGTACACAATTGGTAAACTATTAAATGCAATTGTGGAATATTTTTTCAATTTCAAGTAAGTGTGCAGCGGAATCCACCATTAGACCGTGTCATTTCTTTGGAATCCCAGAAACATTAGAGGGCACACAACTTTCTTTATGTCACTAACTCATTTCCCATAACACCAATAAAAGGTGTTCTCCATTATCTAAGTTCAATCACTTTTTTTAATTTTAATGACATGTAGGTATCTTAAGTTTGTCCAAAATATCTCAATTATGAATCTACTGTAAAACCTTAGACTTTTAGAGAGTGGTCGCATTTCTCAGGTTCCCCATTTGTAAGGTTACTCTCAAATCACCAAAAAGGTTAAAACGTTGCAGGCCTATAATACATGTAAATATTTATTTATTATCATAGTAAGTACTCGTAATAATTAAACATCATATTAAATTCAAGCAATAGAATAGTTCAACATTCAAATGAAGGGTTTCTTCAGGGACTTAATTTGTATTGTTCAATAATAAACATTGCAAGATGCCAATATATAACATTTATATTAAATTTTTTGGAAGGAGTTTGTGAATTTCACTTGCTTGCATTGTATCGAACATATTTTCAATTCCAATATCTTTTCGGCCGGGACCACACAGATTCAATAAGGATTTAATGCCTCTTTTTTTAAGGCCATTTCTTAATGCTACACAACAATGCAACAATCTCAGTTTGCATAGCCTACTTTGTGTTACTTTGCGCACGCATTATCAATTATAAATCTTTTCATATAAAACAATAAAATGATGATTCGTATTGTTGCTGATGTATGAATTTCATTCGAATTATTGAAAATGTAAAATTTGTTCCTGTATGTGTGCTGTATTTTCAAAATAAAATCCAGTAACGGGTGACGGAAAAATACAACAATTTCATATTTATTCTATGTAAATTTTTAAAGGAGTGTCGAAAAGTGTCCGTATTTTACAGGTGGTCGTATTTGTCAGGTACCCGCAAAGACAGCTATTACTTCATAACTTTTTGAACTTATTGCTATTAATAAATTTATATATTTGTTTAGTGGATCAACATCATGTTGTGCCAATGCACATGACAACTGTTGTGAAAATAGACAAGCCTGTTGTCCAGAGCACTATACTTGTTGTGGATGGAATAGTCTATGCTGTCTGCCTGGTAAGAAAATATTTGGTCTTTAAATGGAACTGCTTAAAATTCCAATTTCAATAAGTGGGCTGCTCAAAAAACCCTTTTCCATTCTAAAATTGATAGTATCGTCCTTCAAAAAGGATAAACTGTTTCTCTCTCATTCTCAAACAATTGTTTTTGGAAGCCTTTTAGAAAATTTGGAAATCGTGCAGTAGACACCATCGTTATAATCGGGTAGAGATTGTTGAGCCCGAACCAGATTTTTAGAGTTTGGCTACAAATTATATGACAAAATTTTAGAATGCAAATAATTCAGTTGTCTTTATAAAAGTTTTGGGGTAAAATTGATTTGTATTACTAATTGAAAACATGGCAATTCAATCATATTGGCCATGGGGACAACTTTATCATTAACACCCAAACAAATAATCAAGGCGTTTCCCACAAAATACCCATGTTTTATTTTATTAACTATACCCCACCAAATCTCCACTGTTTATTACTGATCATTATCATATTGTAATGTTTTTCATAAATTAAATATTAATGTGTAAATGGGTCATGTGGACAAAATATATCAATATCAAGGGACCACAGTGCATGATTGGAACAGAGTGTTATAAGGAACAGTTTAAACAATTTATGCCAACATATTATAGTTTTCTAACATGATTGGAAGTTTATAAGCATGAAGATCACATTTAAAGACTATGTGACAGGAATCCTCACTGGGACTTGCAATAGCACTATAGGAAATGGGATTGGTTCTAGAAAAAAATTATCATGCAGAACCTTATACTGTACATGGTAAAGTGTAAATGAATATTTATTTTCAAAATAGCTACAAAATTATTCTTCACGCTCTTCTTTTCATTGCTATCTACTAATGTTAATCAAAATGATGGCATTACAATAATCTATTGGAAATTTTCAAATTACTTTTTCATACAGAAAATTATTCCATGAACCCAGTGCTTGTTCCGGACTTCTTTTATTTATCTGTCCATATCTCAACTAATAGAAAAATTAACTTAATTTATTACGAAAAAATAATTTTTAGCTACTCAATATAAAACAAAAACCAGTAAAATACTTCGAAGACACTATTGGCTTGTGTTTGTCTAAGGGTCTATAGGCCATTTGGGTTCGGGTTGGGTGTGAGTCCGATTTCTAGACCCTGTTCAAAATTTTTTATGGGACATGGAATTCTCAAAAGAATACACCGTTCATTAACTGTCCTTCTGTATACTGATTGAAGGCTTGCTGGTGGATCCATACGATGTCTAAACAATTTCTTTTATTAACTACTATGTACCCCTATGCAAAGTGATTCTGTATTTACCAAATATGTGACATTGTTGAAAACGTAGTTACTTCTAGTCCACCCTGCAAACAGTCCGCTGATTGCTTTTTCTTATGAGTTAATAACTAACATACATACATGTATATTTCATCAGATATTGTAACATGACTTTGCACGTAAACATCTCATCTAAATTACATATTAAAATATATAGGTGAACAATGTTGTATGGTTCCATTCGGTCATCAGTGCGCCCAAAACTGTTCAAACATTATTACAAGTCAACAGAAACACTAAGTTCACTTTGATTCATTTTTGTATGTTATTATTGCATTTCAAACTAGTTCAGTTTTGTTAATTAAATATATATTTTTATTGAATCTAGAAATTTGATTCTTAGAATGTATAGCTTATTACAATATCCATGTCACACTACTTTGATAGGAATTTAATATTAAGCAGATCTTGTGTAAGTAATGAAGTATTCATTTCGAAATATTACTATTATTACTATTTCGAGTTTAATACTAAAACTGATTAATTTACTTTACAATGCAAATTCTTTTAACATCTAAACTAAATGCTAGCAACAAAATTTTAAGGGATGATTTCTACCCAATTTTTACGTAAATTTTGTCTCTAATAGGTTCTTAGTGATATTTCAAAATGATTAAGTTCTATTTCACATATTTTGTATTTTTGAAACAAACTCCCTAATTTCAGTATTTCTTTTTTTTGAAAAATTGCAAATTTATTTAATTTTTTTGTTGATTAAATTTAGTATATTGCTTTATAGTTGACATGCCGTTAGTGTATGCTATGGTGACAGATATAATGAATTCCTTTGCATACATCGTTTTCATAGCTATTTTATTGATTGTTTTAAAATGTAAAGTTTTACAAAAATGATGATTCCTGTAACATATTTGTATTCTATGCTAAAAACGAAAACTTTTAATATATGATTAGAACAATGTTATTTTGATTTTTGCTTAAAACCATGCATTTATATTAATCATTATAATCATACTGAATTGAAATTGTAAATATTGTAAAAATAGTTTGATTTGTAAATAATATTCAATATCAACTTATTACAGAAAGTTAACACGAATATGAAAGAAAATTAATTTTTTTTTTGAAATGAAACACAATGCGTTTATAAGCCTCTGTGCAGATAAAGTGGAGAAATATTATAAAGAAAGCCTCTAACAAATGCAAAGGAGATTTCTTGAAACGACCATTTGAGAACTCAAAAATAGAACATTATATCAAACGTATTCAACCAACAGTAATTCTTCAGAAATCACATGATTAAACCATAAAAATGAAGTAATATGTGGACAACTAAGGATAGCAAATTCTTAATCTAGGAAACGATGCAAATCCTAAAGTCAATATTAACTCTAAAAATCAAATGGAAATTCCAATATTATATTACATAGAATAATTTTGCGTTATAATTTCACATCAGTTTAAGGAAATATCATAAGACTTATAAGTTAATAAATCATAAGAACAATATTAAATACCAACATGGTTTTTAAAACAAACTACCCCAATATTACGAAGAAGTCCTATGTGACATTTTGAACCAAATTGTTTCTGAGGTTGTCTTTCCAAATTATTTGAAAGTAGCACAAAGCACACATAAAAATTTGATTCTAAAGACACAATTAATGATGTTCAAAGTTCTAATTTCAGTATCTCAATAAAAATTATAATATTTAGATAACCAAGTAAATTGTTATTTGAGAAAATTATTTGATTTAATTTATCAACAAATGTATTTATGTCTTAGATTTATTGATAAAGAACAAAATGTATTCATAGTATTTCTAGATTTATCAAAAAAAATTAATTCGATTGGTCATAACATCCTAATCAAGAAAATACAACTAATATACAACTCTCATTAATACAAAATAAGCTTAATTAGATCTTATTTATGTAATAGATAACAATATGAAAAAATTATCAATATTGCATTTTATTCAATGATCATTAATCAAGGAATAACATAAGGTTCAGTATTGGGACCATTATTGCTTAACATCTATATAAGTGATATCAAATTTAATGATAATATATTATTGTAAGGAACAGCCCAGTATGAAGACTTATTCAAGACATTAGAAGAAACTACCTTTTATTTCGATAAAAATAAAGTGAAATTAAATTTTCAAAAAATAAAATTCATGGTATTAAGTATATCGAATGAGGAGAAGCTGATTTTACAAGTAAATAATAAAATGATAGAAGAAATTAAAACTAAATACATACGCATTACTTTTCATAATAAACCAATATTTAAAAACGAATGAATGAAACTTTTCAAAGAATTTCAGGTGAATTAAAATGCTCTGAAAAATGCAAAAGTTTATACCAATTTATTGGAAAATTATTATTTTAAAGTAATAAATTTTCCCTCGATACTTCTATTCATCATATTTTTATACAACTTTGCATAAAAGATCACTTGTGAAGTTACAGGAAATTCTCGTGTATAAGCGATTGTGAACTTAACATTTTGTTTGCTTGGTGTGTGGCTTTTACACGCAGTCTAAAAATATACCTGCAAGCTTCATTACGTTCGGGGTTAAAGTACCTGTTGGAATGCATAAATAATAATAATAATAATAATAATAATAATAATAAATATTTAATTGAATGAGTAAAAAACAATTGATTAAAAAATTAAAAATTTTTAGTTAAATACAATGAAATAATCTAAGAACATTCTTATATATTTTTCCTTATAAATATAGTCGCCTGTAGAAGCCTGCATATTAGTCTCTAGCTATAATCAGTTCTAGAAGGGAGTATATCGTGTATTATCTGGTCGGGGCACTCCGAAATATTTTTGTATAACTTCTCGTCATTAACCTTAGCTATAATTTTTTTAGGACAATAGCCATCTATAATACCAGTATATACAACTCTCCGATACACAGAGTCGATTTTTCAAGTATGAATATTTAGGAGAACCACACCAAACGTAAATTCTGTAATGTATAATGGGCTCAACCAATTGTTTATATAATAAGTTCTTTTCACATTTTGTGTAGCCCAAGTGCTTAAGTTTTAACAAGAGAAATAATTGCCTAGAGGTTTTCTTCACACTTCTGTTAATATGAGGAGCAAAAGAGAGATTATCAATAAATCGAAATTGTTTCTGTTACACCAATTAAGTTTTGTTGAAATACCATCTTCAGCTCGATCATAAGAATTTTTAGCTTTAACTATGATGTTTATAGTAAAAATAATTTTTTCAAAACCAAGACACTGGGAAACTATCAGGGCTTGATTCCATTCGTCGGGTAGAATTGTGTCGTCATACGAATCGAAGTCATCAAAATCGGAATTAGCAGTTAAATGAATGAAAAACACATGTTTAGAAGTTTGAAATTAGTGTGGCATTGCAAATCCAGCTTCTATATGCTGCATAGCTGTGAACCAAAACACAACCTGCAAACTTTGTTGTGTGGCTATACACGAGGATTAGCGGTATTTATGAAGAAGAAATCAGAAGAATTTAATATCTTTTTTTATTAGACTCATAGTAAAACCTGAAATCATTGTAAATATTTTTTAAAATTCAGTCAAATGTAGAACTACATATAGAAAATTACTGTATATATATGTGGAACGAATTATCACCTAGTATTAAAAAAGAAACCAGGTTTATAGAATTTAAGAAACTTTTTTGGAATAAAATCTGTAACTAAATAATATTTTTTTGGATGTGACTTTGGAAACATAATTGTGCAAGCAGTACATGGATGTAGTAGGCAAACAAATTCATCTTTTCTAAGTTTAATGTAGAAATCGTCACTCGTAATTTAGATTACTGAGTTTGTAATATGAAACTCTTATTTCCAATATCAAAAGCATTAGATCTAATATCGATGTTGGTCAATGGTAGCATAGAATTGAGAAGTGAATTATAGAAAATATCATTTGTAATGTAGACACCCAATATTTGCGTAATATAGATATTATTTAAAAAAGGTAAATTATGAAGATAAATATAATATAGAAGAATAATATAAGTTACATAAACATGTAATGTGAACATCATTTGTATTTTTTAAACATCAATTTGATGATTTACCTTTTTCAAATGATATCTATTTTACGCAAATATCGAATTTCTACATTACAAATGATATTTTCTATATGACATTTCTCACTTCTATGTTACAATTGACCAGCGTCAATATTAGATCTTATGCTTTTGTTATCGCAAGTAAGAGTTTTATATTAAAAATTCAGTAATCTATATTACAATTGACGCTTTTTACCGTAACTCCCGGCGTTTAGGCCTACTCTCCCAATAAGCCGAGGGTGATTTCTGACCCGAAAAAAACAAGAATTTTTGCTAGCACCTCCGATTAAGCCGGCTCCAAACTTTGAAATCATAACGATGATTTTTTCCAAGTGTAATTTTAGGAAAACGATCGAATAGGCCTACAGAAGTCATTTTGTGGTTTTCAAGTATATCCGATGTACCAGCATATACTTGTGCTATATTGTGTTTGTAATAATTACAGACCTGCAATTACTCGAAAAATAGGGATTAAGGATGCACCCGGCCAATAAGCCGACCCCCAAAATTTTATGCAATAGTTTGCATCCAGAAAATCGGCATAATCGCCGGGAGGTGCTGTACATTAATCTTGGGAAAAGTGGAGATTGGTCCGAACTAGGTGAACATATAAAAGAGGTGATGAACATGACAACTTTTCTTTTAAGAAAGTGAAAGATATTTCAGATCAAAGACATTGTTTCACCATTAGAAAAATAAGCCTCACATTCATGTTTCGATTTTAGCAATTAAAAATTATGTCAGCAAATTATTATATACAAAACATCAGTATGTAATACAAATAACTTTCGATATCTGTACTTCGTTAGTCATTTACAATAAAACTATACTTTAAAAATTGAGCAAAAATATCACATATTGCTATAAAATTATTAATGGGAAGGTTACAATTCAAGTTTTTTTCTACACGGAAATTAAATCGATGTTCGCTCTTGGCATACTTTAAGCCTAATTTGCTTTACCAATACAAATAAAAAATTTTGCTCACATATTCAAACCATTTATGAAATGTGGAAATGTTGGGCCATCGATATATCTTTTGGTGAAATCATTCCCATGCAAAGGAGAAAATTTGTGTGAAAGCAGGTTTCTGAAGAACAGTTTTTTATACAAATTTTAAGATGAAAATGAAGGCGTAAATAATTTTTATCTATCTTGTTTTAGATTTTGGACATTCTTAGTAGCTTGCGAGTTAAAAGTGTTTTAAATACACCTTAAATATTTTTAGTTATGTCTTTCAAAAGCTTTCTAATGATCGCTGTTAATTCTTCCTTACAAAGTGAAATTGTAGAAATTTCTGTACTTGAGGGATGCTAGTATACCAGATTTAAATAGTGCTTCCTCTATTGAAGTGTTTTCCTAAAATCATATTAAGTCCTTGGAAATCATTTTAATGTAAAATATGAAGTAATATATTATCCAAATAAAAGAATCTACACAATAAACATCCAAAACTATTAAGAAACGTTCACGAAAAGCTACAGTTGCACCGTTTCGTGGCAGCGATTTTACAGGAGCAATTGTTAGGAAGTTTCCGCTGCATGGATATCATAATATTCTCACTTCGGCCTTGTCCACATTGTAGCTTCAAAATACTAACAAAGGTATGTCGGAAATGGGTGTTGGCTAGTGCGTAACAGAAAGGGTTTAGCAGTGAATTGATATAGCACAACCAGTATGAAACTGTATACAAAAGCTGATATATTCCAAAATTGAAAGCTTGCATTATCACGAACATGTTGTATGGTGACCATGTGACTAGAAAAGCCAAAAGAATGAAACTTAGGGTTTTTGCAGCTTTTTTGTCTGAAACTTGATGCTGCTTTTTCGGTTTTTTATTGGAATCCCGAGATTTTATGGCGCAATGACTGTTTCTTTTTGATGGGTTGTTGTTATTCGTTGTCATAGATATGTTATCACTATCTTCGGGAGATTGTGCAAGAGAATTTCTGTCGCTGATGTAGGTTTCATCACTGTTTTTCGTTTTATTATTACAGGGATGTCCCATTGCTGATGAATCATTATTTCTAGTTGACTTTCGCCTAATTATTGGCGATATGCATTTAAGTCCTGAGCCACTCTGCATCTTTTTAATGTCATTGACTCGTTGACGTGTTATGTGCCAAATCTTGGCGTACAATCCAACCATAATCAGAACTGGGATATAAAAAGCTAACACCGCAGTTACAACGGTAGCGAAAGGATCCCTCAAAAACTGAACATTACATTGACCAGTGCTTCTATCTCTGTCTTCAATCAAACGAGGCCATATTATAATTGCTGGAGTCCACATAATAAACCCTGTAAGCCAAACCAGCACAATCGCAATAATTACACGCTTTGCGGTTCTTTTGGGTCGGTATGTAAGAGGTTGTGTAATGCTGAAATATCTATCCAGACATATAGCACAAAGATGGAATGCAGAAACTCCGCTTATTGTATAATCCATTGATAACCAAAAGTCGCAAAGTCCATCACCAAAAACCCATAGATTGCCCTAAATAATAGTTGATTAGCAATGTAGGAACGAATTTATAATTCAAAATCTGAAATATGCTAATCTTCTCTAAAACTGGAAATTTCCAACTAATCATAATTTTTCTAATTGTGATTTAAAGTATTCATCTCTATTTTTTAGTCATCTTACCACGCAATGCTTAATTAATTAATGTATGGTATATTCAGATGGGCAGTCTACAGAACTATCAAGATCATCCTGCGGTTTGATCATCCGCATGCATACAGTATAACGGGTCATAAGATGTAAGCAAATGTCATATACAAGAAATACTAGCAACAAAAAATCAAAGTTTTGCGTTTCTATTCTGCAATGTGAAAGTTCAAACTAATTAAAGTTAAGGCTAAAAGCATAGACTTTTACAGGGAGACCTTTCGGCTGATTGTTTAAATAATTAAATTTAAATATGCATTCATTATATGTAATGAATAAATTTCACAAGTCTACATTTGTATTTTTAAATATTTTCGAAATTTCTAATACATTTAATTATCAATTTAAATTAATGTTTATTTTCGAAATAATATGATAAGCGTGAACTACTTTGTCTACAAGATTATAACATGAATTAGCCTTAGTCCTACGAGGTGACACGCGGTATTGTGAGAATTGCTTAAAACATTTCCCTGGTTTAAGTTGTTATTGAAAGTCCTGAATTATTGTTAGTTATAAAGGTATCTAGATTCATTTGAAAGTGTTTTTGTAATTCCTATATTTTTCAGTACTTGGAGTGCTAATTCACATTGTTTAAGGTTCGCAGTTGGTAAATTTCATATAAAATGGAAATAAACCTTTACCAACTTTCAAATTATTGCTGTGAAAATACGCAGTTATGACGAAATTTCTCTTTACTAATAGACTAATTGTTAGTATTTTATAGTACTATGCTGTCGATATTATGCGAAAATACAATTTGCAGAGGGTCTTCGGAATTTTATTGTTTCTATAAAAAATGTATAATCCGAAATTGAAATACAATTTAAAAAACATAAGCCCAAAATGAAGAGGTAATAGTGGTTGACATTGACATTTACAATCGCGATTATGCAAGGTGGGAAACGGGCAACGCGACTCGAAGTTTGTGAAAGAAATTAAACGAGCGGTGTTGCGGATAAGTCTTTGATCGGTCGGTTTATATTCGCTAGGGTTTCAAGACATTAACATATTAAGGAACAATTTAAGAAGTCAGGCATTTGAATATTTGAAAAATAATTTTTATATTGATTTCGGACCGTTTTATTGATGATTTTAGTAAACTTTCTTTGATAAGGTAAGTTGAAGAGTAGGGTATGGTTGGATGGCGGGTCAAAAATTTGATTTTTCGTATTAAATTCTTCATTTTTTATAATCAAATGTTATAAATAGTTAGATAAGTTTTAGAGATAGTTTACTTTCACAGAGAATATATGGAGCAAACATCATTCATTTTTTTAAATTCAGTTGCTCTCATAAGAAAGCAATCAAAAACGTTTGTTCATAACTAATCCTGATTGCATGATAATTGCAATCTTTGTAAAATTCTTTTAATCACTGCATTTGTACTTAAATAAAAGGAATATAACAAAAATGAGATTAAAACAAAACAAAGGAAACAATTTATAATAAAGAAGTACTATTTTGTATTTTATTCACTTTGTAAAATGCGCCACATCGTCTGACCATATTGAAAAGATGTTAATTGTGTTTTGGTGTTAATTACCAAGATTTTTCAAAGATAATATTTTAAAATGGGACGTTCATCACTAGTAATTTAAAGTCTCTTAAAATGTAATAAAATGTCTTGTGCTGAAGAAATGCTACTTTAACCTGTTAATAAATCGATTGTAGATTGAATTTTCATTATTAATAAAAATACAAAAAGCAACTGTCATTTAATGAATATATAAGTATTCGATTGAATCTCTTACGAAAGCGTTCTACAGAAATTTGAACAGTTGAGCATTACTCACAATTCTTAAAAAATATAATTGAATAAATTTCTGGTGATTCTCCCTTAAATATGAAATTGTCAGCAGTTGTCTTTTCGAACATATCTTAAAAGTGTGATAAGTGTTATTCCAGTCCGGCAACCAAAGGGCTTTGCCTAAAACTTCCCAAAGAGTACCTCCTCGCGGTGGTTCCTGAGTAATGCTAACACGCAGTGGGCGCGTCGATGTGCAGAGGCCCGTACCCACATCAGACGTTAAAACCAGGGTAGAGAAGGCGCCACCATGTATACTTTGTAGATATGGGGGCGATAACGGTTGGGAAGCCTGTCTGTTCAGTTTTCGTGTAGAAAGATGTCGACAAAGTGAAAACACTGTCAGCAAGACTGATAGTGGCAACATTAGGGTGCGTCTCATGGGGCAGTCATACAGACAGGAAACTCTCAGTCTCTGGTCTGTGAGATAGGCCTAGGCCAGCGTTTGCTGTGCCTTCCTGTGAGGCAGTTTTGCTGTGTCACAGGTAGTTATGATCCGACATAGACTTATTCTTACGGAGTTCCAATGTATCCACTTGATGCTTTGCATTCAGACTCAACACAGATCCGCATTGTGTGCCAGGCGTCGCCAGAGGTTTCTCAAAATCAAACTAGGGGTAGGGTCCAGACCCGGATCTTGGTTTCACCCACTGATTTAGTCTGTTGACTTTTTCAGAAACCCACTAATTAAAATGTCCAAATACAAGTAGACCGTATTGATATTGTAAGAAACGCGGGTTTTAATTTAATTATTCAAATACGTTTTTTAGCTTATCATTATGACGAAACAATTGTTTTTATGCAAACTAAAAGGTTACATGAATTTTAAATCTAAAGCGACAGAAGTACTAAAGCATAAGGGATTATAAGTTAATATATTTGTTATTCATTCCCAGCCTAGACTGATTATTTTTGAGCCAGAAATTGTGAATTTGGAAATTTAAGCAACTACTAAGTAATTCTATTTTAAGTTGTTTAAAAATACTGTCTAAATCAATTTCTATTTAAGATGAGAAAATTATTTTCTACTGAAGGAAACTCATTGTCACGAATGTCACCTTTCTGTTAAGTTTGAAGACTTATTTAATTGGCTCATTTTCACTGAGAACTTTTGGATTAAGTTTAAAAAAAATGTAAAGTCGAATCATTCGTATATAATATCACTCACATTCGATTAGCACAAGTTATAATTACATACAAACGTCTCTAAGTAGTATTTTTGAAGAAAATTAGTTAAACGTGTGACTGTAATCGTTCTGCTCACAGACCCGCTAATAAATACAACACAATGGTGTTAATATTATAATTTAATGGGTCGGTCACATTTCTTGCTAATTTTTTTTGGATTGAGTTGTGTCAAGTAATAAAAGGATATACAAACATATATAAAAGGATTGGGTCAATTTTCAAATCAATATAGAGTATGTGTGTAAGTTTGCATGTACATATATTTTTTAGTACTATTTATCTATTTTAATGCTTTAATACATTTTATAAGAATTTGTTTCGTTAGTGTTTATGTATATTGGTTATAAAGCAAGAACCTGTAGAGGTACTCAAATTGTAGTTGGGTCAGTTTTGAGTGACATTTTAACACAAAATTGAGTTAAGTAAATCCAAGATCTACTTTAATCACAAACCTGACGATTTGTAGTACAGAAACGAAGAGAAGCAATAAAGTGCTCTTGCAAGTAGCGAATGGGTTAAAATTTTGTCCAAGTAGTCAAAATAAACAACATCAAAAAATCTCTTCAGGTTTGGGCCGTAGAAATTAGATTGCTTCACAAGTAAGGAAGTACAATAGATTTTTAGAATTACTGCATCTCCAAATAAAAATTTTAGATCGATATTGCTATTGTAGGGCTAAATTCTGCATTTTCAATGCACATCAAATAATTGATTTTGAAATGTAGAAAAATGATTATTTGTCATTAATGGCCTCATTTTATTTGGATTTAGTCTTTACGATGATAAAAAAAATAAATGGGGATGTGCAAAATCTTTGAATTGGTTTCTTAAAGTGACTTGTTACATGAAATGATCTGAGGTGGATGGTATTTGCGCCCTCATTTTTTCATTTTACTGCAAATCATCAGACCACGATTACAGTAGGCTTTGATTGGACTGAGTCGTAATTCATGTGTTGAATTTTAGGTTGGGAGGTTCAATATATGTTACATCCCTGATTCGAATGTGATACTTCAAAGTTCCAACTAAAATATTCACTTGTTTATTTAATTAAATCTATTGCGGTTTCGATCCCGAATATAAATGAATCTAGAAAAACACTCGGAGAGTCCAAAGCTCTACAAAAAGTATTAACGCAATCTAATGAGAAGTTGTTTCATGAAATTCATTAAATTTCATGAATTTTCTGAATAATTGCATACATGTTGTAATAGAGAGTTTGAAATTTAAATTTATCCTAGCTCAAAGAGCAGAAAACACCTTCTGATGTTTCCTGATACAGTATATATCGGTATTTGCTTCCGGCTAAAAAAATTTTCAACAGCTACAAATAATTTAATTTTTTTGCTCACTTTATATGGTTAGTACTAGAATAAATGATATGGAATCTTTTTTAATGAAAATTTATCTACTCCCCTTGGGAAAGCGTATTAAGAGACAGGCAAAAACCAAGGCCTCCTTGATGGAGACAAATTAGTTGATTTCATTTAAATGGAATATACATTACTCAATGATAATAGTGTGTATCAAGATTTATATTTATATATTTTTTTATTAAAATTCACAAAAACACAGCTTAAAAAATATCGCTATTATTTCGCACAATAAAGTGATGCGGAAAATTCAAATTCACTAGTAATAATATTCAATAAGATTTCATTGTCCTCTACAAAAAGAAACAAACTTAACCCTTCAAAATATATTCCAGTTTTCTTTAGCAACAAAATATGTACGGTCAGCGAAGAGAAAATACAATGTATTTCAAATGAAAAATATTAAATATAAATAAAGGCTATCAGATGAGAACTTATTGTGCTTTGGAACACTATTATTTTAATTCTGTTTGATCTGGAAGATGACAAAGGTAAGAATGAACACAAATATGATGGTATTGTAGGTTGAACCAGAGCTATGAAACGTCTTGTTGCAGGTAGAGTACTGAGCGAATTCAGAATGAGAGTGCAATAAATGAATCCTTTGAGCTGCCGCTGAAGCCATTGCAGGGCTTTCGATATGATTGCAAAACCTTGAGAATTATTAATTTTTCTTCCTTCTTTAAATGTATCTTCTGACTCCACTTCTTTCTCAGGTAAGGTGATAGATTTAATTATTTCTTCATCATGAAGAATCTATGCTCCGAGACACTCCAGTTTCTCCATGAAGACAATTTCGAATTTCTTCAGCATATTTCATATTCGGAGTCAACATTTCCAGGAGTCTTGAATGTCACAGGATTGTGTTTCTGTCACTTCTTCTGTAATGTTCCTTTTATGTAATCTGAACCAATTTTTTTGAAAAATGGAAGAAGTTAGATCATACCAGTATTATGAAACATTATTCACCACTTTAAGTATATCTGTACTATGTTTACATTAAGAGATATCAAACTGGTATGAAACTACAAACATTATCGATCCTTACTCCAGCTTTTATCACAAAGTACAACAGCTTAGTACACATGTTTAAGGAAATTAAAATTTAGCGTACTCTGCTGAATGAACAATATTTAACATATAATCAACGTGCAATGCATATGCAGCAAATAAATATTGGAGTAAGTCAACATCATGTAAACTTTGGAATGAACTACCAATCAGTATCAGGCAGGACAAAAATCTTAATAAATTCAAAACTTATTAAAAAACAATTTATTAGTAGAACAAAATAATTAAAATACTTTTAACCTGGTGAACTCTGTAGGAACAAATCGAAATCGAATTTTATTTTTATCTGTGTGGTTGTAGTGTATTGTTAATTAAATTGTATTGTTGTTGTATTTAAATTTATTTGTCTAGCTTAGTTTGTAGTGCATCTATATATATATATATATATATATATATATATGTATGTATGTATATATATATATATA
>CABFPE010000631.1:178261-231798 GCA_900660155.1 Hofstenia miamia | reverse complement strand
AGATCAAAATTAAAAGATCCTTGCACAAAAATAATTAACAATTGTATTAGAAGAATAAAGACTAACGGATTTTTACCGAAAAATATTTAAAATGCTTTTATTGTCTACTAAAATAACCAAATTTTTTTCTTCGAATACTTTTGACGATCTTCCAATCTGAATCTAGATAAGGATCGATGCGATCTTTGAGTATCTGCTGGCTATGGATCAGTAAATCAATTCTATGGATCAAAAATAAATATTAACAGATAAGTTTATTCATTCTATAACAGCTTAAAATAAAAATAAACTCACAATCATTTGGTTAGTCAAATCTGACAATATTATACTTAATACCGATCACATTACACCCTGAGAGCTATGTACATGCTTGGTATAGTAATCAAAATATCAGGTAATGCTTTAAACACCATTGAGAAATATGTGTAATTTTCTGCCTCTCTTTAAGCTGTGCAAAGCAACGTAAGAAATGTGGCTGTGTTTAAATTTTTCTTCAAGGGAATTTCTTTATTTTGAATATAGATCCTTTTCTTAAAAGACTCTCACTTTTTAATTGATGGGTGCAAGAAATCAAATTTCCTCACAAATGCAAAAATATTTTTTGTTTGCTGTCAATTATAAATGAGATAGTGAAATGTTTATGCATCAATAGATGAAGCCAAATTGACTTATAGCATCAGTGAATTTAAAAGCAAACAATGTGTCCAATAGAGCAAACGGACTTAAGGTTTTGTTTGAAAAAATAATGAGTTTGCATTCTAGACAAATAGAAAATATAACATGCTTGGTGAATGACAACTTTGTAATGTTCCAAAGAAATACACTTTTATATTTTTAATAAAAATAACCATTTTGATGCACTTTACAAAACAATGTGCTAAATTTTTTCTCAGGCTGATTTTGTCACAAGAGTGAGATTTCTAATGTCACTTCTTTTAAAATCTTCCCAAACTCAAATCGATTTCTTATCGCTCGAAATAGTTATTGATTTTAATAAAATGCTTTGTATCTAATGTCATTAGAGAAACGGTAAATGCAAAAATTATTTCGAAGGTCACATCTCTGTTCTTGATAAACTTAAAGCCTTCCACTTTCGCTTATCTCTACACATTCCCCTGCTAAATTTAGAAAGCTAGGAGTTGTTTCATTTGTAAGCAAAAATTTACAACAACTATTTGCAAGTTATTCCAAGGTTTACAGGTTTTGACCTATTTTCTATGATTCGATTCGATCTGAACAATTTTATGATATAACTGGTTCCTGAAGCGTTTAATGAACAAAATTACAATCAAATCCATTCCAACCTGACCAAGTCAACTGGCCCGGCCCAGTTACAAAAGATATACATGCAATGTAAGAATGTAGTAAGAAGTCACTCCTTCAGTACTCCATTCAACAGAAGAGCAGCAAAATTTAAGTGAACGAAAGCATTCCTTGAAATTCAAAAAGGAACCAGCAACTTGTTTACATTTATACCACTGAAAAAAACTTTAAAAATTTTTGCCTACCATGAGGCTCATTGCAATGCAATTTTTTATAATCAAATGCATTTTTTCCATCAACGTCAACGTATGTTTTTACTCGACAATATGCTTTGAGAATAAAGTTTAAGCAATTAACTAATAGTAAAAAATGTGGTCTTTAATAAAATGATTGCTAAGGCAAGTTTACAAAGGCAGCTCACAGCTCATCAACAGGCACTGTCTTAGGATTGTTTACGTGTAGGAGGGATGTACAAAACTATATATAACATACTTTCAATAAAAGCTATTAACGTCGACAGTAAAATCAAACTTGATAATATAAATCAATTAGGGAATATATATATATATATATATATATATATATATAAACAATTTAATAGCATCAGTAAATTCATTAACTTAATCATGTCAGATCAACTTGAAGTGCATTGATGAAAACTATCCTCGTAGTTGCATTGTTTTGTGAATGGAGCTGCGGTCTTTCCTGCTAAATCTCATTAAATTTGCAAACGCTCTTGTTACATTGTCTGAGTAAAATGGATTGATGACTGGAATTTGGGAAGCATTGAATTGAACATTTCAACCAAAAAACAACCTCTATATGTCTTCCGTAAAAAGTCATTTAAAAATTTAGGCTTTGTATTTGGAATAATGCATGTTAATAGATTTAACATCAACTTCTATATGTTCGAAATTCATGATTGTCATCAAATTGATCCACTTATCTAACAGAGTTTCCGCAAATTGTTTGTTTTCTATATACGCACCATTTCCTCATAGTTGAGTTCTTTAAATTTAATACACTTCCTTTAAAAGCAGAAATGAAAACGATAAATTATGTAAAAAACTAAGCTGTTTTCTAATTTCAAATCTACAAGACAATGCGCTTATATAATCACTGTTTCTTATTTAAGAGTAACCCTTCTGCTCAATATTGATGACCTGGAATTTTCTATCGATTTTTAGCACAATGTTCATTTATAGGCAACACATTTTTATTAGAATATCTAGAACGTTTGTATGAAAATCTTGCATATCTTAAGATCAGCTTTCTGAATATATGTTAATTTAGAGATTGTGATATTTCAAGCATGTGCTTGAGAAACCAAAATATAATTTTATTTATCTTAGGAAAAGAAAAATTTCATTTGAATTAGATTTATACCAGAAAGGTTGTTCCAAAGTGGAATTTTGGAATGTTTTAAAAAATAGAAGTTCATGCCAAATTATTCGTACATAAATTTATGTGTTGTCCTGACTAATTAAATGTAACGGAAAATAAAATATTTCGTAAATCTTAACATGGCATGCTGCACAGAATTCATATTTTTGGACGAGACTGGCGCTATATATATATATATATATATATATATATATATATATATATATATATACTAAAAATGATTATTTTGAAACACGCTTTCCAATACAATTTATGTTGCCATGCATAACTCAGTATTAACATGTTAGTGAATCTAATTTATAAACTAAATGTAGCATTAATAAATTCAATTATCTTAATTTCAATAGGTGGAATGCAAATGAAGTAGTAAATACTAGTTTTTCCGTTTAAAATAGAACAGAATTTTCACTTTCAATAAATTAGAATTTAATTTTTTCGTTTAATGAAATTTTCAAAGTGTTGCTTTTCAGAAAAAATTTTTAATTTTTTAATATTAATTTTAGTATTGAATCATTCATTACGACAAAATGTATTGCGGATAAGTGGCAATTTGGTATTTGCTCTAAAAGAGCATCAAAAAAATTTCTGATCATATCAAAATGAAAATAGTGAAAATCTGTCAGACATTTAGGAGATTTAAAATTTATGACGCCATATTCTCAGAATTAAGAAAAGTGGCATCTGGTGTTAAATATTTATAACACTTACACCACTTTGGTGACTCGCATCATAAAAAATTTATTAATGATTTTATAATTAGGAATTCCTTAATTGTTGCTTTCTACTTCAAAAAATTCTTCGTTGTCGAACACAAAAATTTATAAAATATTATCATCTTTTTTTTTTATTCACCATCAGTCCCTTTGCATGATTTACAAATATGTCAACAACTGATTTCCCTAAATTTACTCAATGATTTGCTAAGGCGCACTTAAAGAAGCAAGGAGCTCTTCAGCGAATTAATCGTCTCGTTGTATTAATATTCACCTCATCTAACGAAAGAAATTAAAATTGAAAACAATAATGAACATTCTAATGTAAAAATCAAAACATTTAGCTAAAAAATAATCATTACCAGCATAGAATGAATCTTAAATCTTTTCAGTAATTGTATTTATTTACATTTTTTAGTGTAGGCTATGTATGCATGAATTTGTAGTGTTATTTTATTCTTAATTTAACAATAATTGTGTTTATTGAAAAAAAAATTTATTAAATAAAAACATCTTCTCAATGTAAGGATTATGCTATAAGAATGGAAATATTTTGAGCTGAATTTATTATTGCTAAAAACAAAAAAGTTTCATTTGCCATCCCAACCAATTAAAATCCTGCTATGAAATTATCTTGTTTATTTCAGATGACATTTAATTACTACCCGCATTGTAGAATATTTAATAATAAATAGATAAATATATATATATATATATATATATATTATATATATATATATATATATATAGATGAAGTATATTATGAATTGTGCATCCAGTGTTGGAATTTTGATGCAATCAATTCAGGTCACCACCAAAGTTTAGTTGTTCCTTCTTTGCTGTAAATTTATCTTGTGAAAATTTCTGGTCAATACCTTCCTCTTTTTAGAAAAGTTGCACACGGACAAGCGAAGCTCATGATTATAACATTCACCTTGTCGGAGCTTATTAAATCATATTCAATTAATGGAAATTTAACTCTAGCTATGTGAAACTTCTGTTTGTTTGCTTTTAATAGTATATGCATATTGTCCTATACTTAACACTCAGTTTTTAAGAAGCTTAGCCACATTTAGGGGAGTAGAAATCAGGAAAATTCCTGAAAAATGATTTTTGCAATTGTTGAATTTTTGTAAAAGTTAAATTAAAAGACATCTCTATCAACTACTTGGATTAATTTCTTAAAGTAGTGGACAAATAATCTGGTGCAAAAATTGAAATAAAAAGAGAATGAAAGAAAGTAAGAACAGTATTAATACACTTAAAAAAAATTAAAAGAGATGGTATCATTTATGATGTTAGTGCTTTTTGAATAATACAAGAACAGAAAGCATACAGAACCCAAAAGCGCATTGTGTAAATTTTGGGTTTTCATTTTTCGTGTGACTCTAGTATGAAATTAAAAATTTCTATGTGTAAGAGCATGCCATAACCTTTAAATTTGGTGCAGGTGAAGAAAAATAATTGCTGCTCTATTTCATTTCGGAACACTTTTCATTGTTTTCATAGTTATATCATGAGTTTTAGTTAACTATGAAGTACTTACAGATGTAACTATCGTATATCCATATAAATTAGAACTAATCTCTGTATAAAAGCCTTCTGAGAGAAAATAATGGCTTATCAGAAATTTCATTTCCTGTTTAGACATTACCAATGTTGTTTTTGCTCATTCAGAAAAATGTAAAATATGTTGCATTATTATGTTTTATGTTTTAATTTCCATAGCAACGAACATATTTTTAAGAAATTCCTCATTTTCCAAATCAAGTCACTATGATTAGTTATGATGATATACTTACTGTAAAAAATGTATTTTCTGGAGACCTACCAATCTTAATATTTTTCAATAAATCTATTTAATATTTAGTTTAAGCGCAACACAGTATAGTTTGATTACTAATAGAAATGGTTGCAGATAGATTCAGGGCCTTCCTTACAACTTAAAGCCAACTTCAATGAATTGAGGAAACTTGACAATCTACAACAAAGAGCTGCCAAGTGATGGAAGAAAAGAATGTCAAAAGCACTGGTGTTCTATTGTAGTGGTTATGCTGTAATTTCTTGTAGTGTTGAATTGACAAATTTACTTAGAAATTTTTTCAACGACCAACAAATTGCACTCAATGATTTTCTGAACGTTTTTAAAAATAGCAAGCGATTAAAGCGTAAATGAAATTATGTAATATACTTTCTCTTGTAAACGTAAATTGTGTTATTAGCAAAAAAATTTAGTTGCACTATTGGATACATGCACACAATATATTTTCTATTTGATATATTGAATTTTGTAAAAATTTATCTCTACTTGGCAATTTCAACTGGCTGTGTACTTATTTACATATTTTCATGCCTCCATATACTTCCTTAAGTGGAGTTCAAATGATGCATCATTCACATATATGGAAGTAAATGTTCATCATGATATTTAGAACAAAATATGCAAGAACGCTTTGAAACATGGCTAAGCAAAATGCAATATATAACTACAAAATATATAAATTGTAATTTTCAGAGAACCATTAAAAGTTCAGAATGTATATCAATGTGCATTAATATCACTATTGTGTTTCTTACGTTATATGTTATATTTTTCTTGCCTATCTGAAGAAAAAAGCCAGACGGTTACTATGCATACTTTCTTTGCAAATTTCTTGCCAGTTTTCCTGTAAACAATATGTATATTTCTAATATTGTTGAATCAATTTAAATATACAGTTGCAATTTAAATCATCATTTGTTACATTTAAATCTATTCATAACTTCCAAGTGAAAATTATCCAAATTTAGCAATACTGGTAAGCTATTGACACATATTACTATTTCTTAGAAAGTCGATAAATGTATTTTGCGAATTAGAATTCTTAAATGCTAATTTTGTTTCTGTCTATCAAATTTGCCACTGGCTAAATCAAGACTTTGCTCTTTTATATTGGAATTCCACCTGATGCAATTTCTACAGAATATTAATGTGAAAGTGAATCTTCGATTTTGCACATTGTTTAACATTTTAGTCAAAAGTGGCATTGATTTTTGAAAACTTTTGTTGATTTATCATGGAATCTACTTGCAGAGAGGGGCTATTAAGCAGGGAGATATATATTTTGTAAGAACTGGATCATTGAACAAATTGAACTGAGACGATATCTTCAATTGAGGTGACATTATATTTTCCTAAGCGGTAAAAAACTAAATATATTTACAATAGACTACACTTTATATATTTTAATATTGTATGCTCTTAAAATAAGTTCAATGATATCATGCTTAGTTGTTTATTCAATAATTGATCTTTGTTTGATTGCTTAATTATTAATGCTTCTTCTAATTTATGATGTTCTGATCTTAGTCGGATGTAAAAATTTTCTTCTCTTAGTTGATGTTTGTGCATAAAAATTTCAGATTTTTGGTGTCCATTCATATGTTCCTTAATTCTTGTACCCAGATGTCACTTTGTTTCCCGACGTATTTTTTTTTCACAATCATCACATTTATATATATAAAAAAGCATTGATTAAACCAAGACTGATGTTTATTTAAAACTTCCCTATATAGAAAACCAAGTAAACTATTTAAAGAAAAAATTTTGAATAATGAATACAAAATTTAAAAGAACAAAGATCATTCCAATATTGACATCATATAAAACAAATGATATGTTTCTAAATAAAGATCAAATCCCAAAAAAAATTTAGTTTCCTCCTTAGTTTATATATATAAATGTGATGATTGTGAAAAATCATACGTCAGGGAAACAAAGCGACATCTGGGTACAAGAATTAAGGAACATATGAAAATATATGAAAGTGATTAATATATAATACCAGTGACATCTCACATTAGATGCACTTTTTCTGTGCTGTTGGGGATATGTCTACATCTACAGCATTAGCAGATAGTTGAAAGCAGTTGAAAATGTAGTTATGTAAATGTCTACTTTTTTGTTATAACTTAGTTAGCATGTGGTAAATAAATTACTGAATCAATATTCTAGATATTACCAAAATTTTAAACGACCGCATAAGGACTAATATTTTTACCAATCTCTGATTATTTATAGATAAAGTTCTAAAGTGCTAATATGCCCCTGTTTACATCAAAATTATATGAATGTCATGTGAAAATGTTTTTAATCGTTTTTAACCTTAAACTACCTATATAATTTTACAAGTACAAACTTTTTTTTCCCATTTTCAAACAGCTTTTTTCAAGCCTATCATGAAATTTAGAAGGTATAAACACAACTGTTGATTAACGCTTTCAAAAGTAATACTGAAATTTTTTACTAAGGTATTGCTCTGGCTGAAATACTTGCAAAGATTAACTAGTTCTTAATAAAAATTTCAATTTATGAGAAAATTTTAAATTCTCTCCATACCCAGGGTTCAGGTACTCAGGAAGTCTACAGGCTATTGGAGCAACCACTAACCATAACTATTTCTTTTAATGTAGATATGCACCCAAGCCAAATTAGGCTTGTCATACGGAGAGTCAGCAATAGGGTATCGGCACAGTGACTAGGCGCAGTTATAAATAGAGCTATTCAAGAGAAAACACTACTATATCAAGTAGTTTTCAAGTTTAAGATATTTTTATCAGTTCGTGGATTATATGCATTTGAAATTTCTTCAAGACCGCAAAAAATTTTAAACATTCCTAGGTAGTTTAAGGGTATGAAAATTTAATAAATTAATAATGTTTTTTGAGATTCAAAATCAGTGATAAATTTGTTTTTGAGATACAAGTAAGATCTCTCTGTGCTAAACTACTTAACTCATTCAGTGATACAATGAATTGCGTACGCGAAATTTATTGCGTTATTGTGTTGCACTAATTATATCAGACGATATCTTTATTAGCATACAACATCTTTTCATTAACCTTAGTGTGGATGTCTTTGATGCTTTAATACATTGTAAATATATTTAAGAAAGAATATAAAAGTTCGTTGAAAAGCATTGTGTAGTACTTTTGTTTCTGACTGTCGTCTATTTTCAAATATTCTTCTGATCAAATGCTGTACATTTTTATTGATATGCCCAATTAAATATCTTTGCAATGCTCATTAGAAGTGCAACTATCAGTCCTAAGCCTAGTTGGTATTGCATTTTTACACAACTTTTCCATTCTAATATTAAAATTTGCTTTCATGTGGCTCTTAGGCTACGGTTAGACTACGTGATTAATCACATGTGATAGTATCACAAGCCTAATACAATGGCTAGACTATGTAATTAATATTGCAATGAAGTCTACCCACTTACTGGTGATGCGATTTTTAATTACTCTTGCTACCAATCATATAGTCTAACCAAAGCCTTAGTATATTTGAAGCAATATGTATATACATATATATTGTAAACATTTTTCCAATTGAACATTACCTAATGGAAATGCACTTATTTGAATTTCTCTATTTATCATTCCATGTTTGTTTCCTTTGATTTTCACTTAGGGATTTCACGTAGATTTTTACGTTAAATATACAAACTTACTTATAAGAAAATACATTAAGAACAGGGCAACATGATATAAGAAAGTTATCTGATAATTTTGTCTTACTATGTATTCAATTTACTATAAAATTTATTGCAAGTATAACTTTTATATGTAATAAATTAATACTTCAGTTATGAAAGACACTGTACATGTAACCTAAATGAAAGCACATATACAGCATATATGAAACCTATGTGAAATCATATATGTAGCCAATGTGAAACCATATATGCAACACGTATAAGGTTCTACGGGTATATCTAACCTATAAGAATTTATATATATATATATATATATATGTATCTACCCTATAGAAAACCATACTTTTTATTACATTGTTTTATAGAAGATTTAGAAAATCCCATTGAAAGAAAAAAAGTTGGATATAGCCAATTTTAATTATCAGTAGATAGATGCTTGTGAAAAATTTGTAGGAACAGAGACTATAATCTAAGAAATATCTAAAATTGTATTTTAATTAATAAAATATCGGACCTTTTTTGCGCTTAACCCCGCACACTAACATTATTTTCATAGAACATGAAATGTTTTCATAGGAAACAGGAAACAGGATTGATGACTTTGGTTCAGATTTTAGGTTTATGAAATAATCAAAATTCAGGTTTTAGACTTAGGGAACATGCATTTGTGACTTTGGTTTAGTGCTTAGGTCTATAAAAAATATTAATTTAGGTATTCAGGTTTAGGAAACGTGGATTTCTGACTTTGGCTTAGGGTTTTGCTCTATAAAAAATGGCTTAGATTAGAAATTTTGGTTTTAGTTTAGGAAACATGAATTTGTGACTTTGGTTTATGGTTTAGGCCGATAAAAAATAAGAATTTAGGTTAGGGTTATTGTCAAAATTAGGTGAAGAATAGATCCTGAAAAGTGAAGAATATTCTGGTTCAATGAAGAACTATCCGGAAAATACGGAAAATGAAGAATCGACCGGGATGAGATGAGAGTTAGGATTATGCCTAAATATATGTTTTCAATGCAAACATGCCATGTTCTTTGAAAATAATATTAGTGCGGGGGGGCTGTGGAATCAAAGAAGATCCAAGATGTCTAATATATTTGATAGCAGGATTTGTCATCTAAATAAAAATTGTCATTAAAATTTATTCAATTATGACATTCCTTAACTAGACTTGATGTTAATGAGACATGTATTTCGAAGAAGAAAAACACAAATGTATCCGTATCGTATCCTTAGCCCTATTTCTACTAGCGTTAATTTTAAGTAGCAAATCGTCTAGTCCACATTATTGACCAATTTTATCCAAGCCGGTTGAGAAATATTGAAAGCGTTTGACAGGCGCACATCTACGGAGTTGCGTCCGCTCATGCAATGGTAAGGATTTGTGCAAAAATTTGTACCTGAAATGCAATTCAGGACCTTAGTTTTGTGGAATTTTTTTGATTTAACCATTCAAAATCAATTTTGAAAGCCTGATTATTTGCAAGTATGCATTTTTTAAAATGAGAAATCCCGTTTTTCTAAAATTAATCAAATTCTTTCCATACCTAGTGTTCAGATAATGAAGCGGTCTAATGCTATGGGATCAACAACTACAATGAAATATTTTGTTTCTGAAGAAATATTGTGCAAATCTCGTTCAAGTACACCAGCCAGTTAGCTAAAGACAAAAAAAGAGGAGAAAATTTTCTATCTTATGGAGTTTTCAGATTTCAAATATCATTAGTTCGTGAGTTATAAGCGGTTAAGCTTTTTTAGGGGAAACCATCACAAATTTTGAAAAAAACATTTCGAATGTTCTTGCAAATATCATCATGATCAAAGTTTTTCAAAATACAAAAATGAGTCATACCATTACCTACTAAATAGAAGGTAATCGTCATGCTTTGGTACATAAAGTTTGGAATATACCNCCCCTGGTGTGAATTAATTGAAACGCATTTATAAAACGTTTGTTGGCTATCGGGAATGAATTTTCATGATGCCGTATTAATAGATTTATCCCAGATACTAATATATTTGGCATAGTTCTATAGAGCTAAACCACGTACGGTTTGTCGGTCACATTAAATGAATTCAAAAAAGGTAGACTTTCTTTTGAAATTAATTAAGACTTTGTCGATTTTGCTGCACACATGTGAGTAGACTGAAATTGATTTTGCGTTATAAAGTAATAAAAAATAATCTTAAAATACAATACTCATAAACTAAATATGAATGCTAAAATTTAGTTATATTTATCTACCCATATTTTGCAGAAGTTCAGCATATTTTAAATAAATAATTTTTTACTGTACTCGAAATTAATAATTAAGAACCAAAATTTAGAATAATTGAAATAGTCTTAATTTGTACTCAAGTTTATTGAATTTAACCTATCAAGACATCTAGGTTGATAGTGCACTCCAAATGGTGATTAGTTGGTACACAATTATTTTCATAGTAAACAATCAAAAGTCTATTTTACAATCAAATTTAAATATTTAATCATATTTAGACAACTGAGAGATATTTATGTTTTCAACAGTAATAATTTATGGCGAGCAGCAAAATGTGTCCAGCAGTTTAAATAAATATTAGCAAACAGTTATTGCATTCCCAAACGATTTGTAAAACAGATTAACATGCTATAGGAAATATTTAAATTGACGTTCTTCGGTGTTTTATTAATGTTGATTGTTGATTAGGCAAGCGCACGTGGTTGTCAGTAATTGTTTGATTTAATAACAATCTCAGGTTTTAGTACACTTTCCAAGTGAGTAGTCCGTCGGTGTAAAACACTTGATTAAATTAATGGCTTAAATTTATTATTTCTTTTTATCGTCCTACGCTTCATGTAATTACGGTGGAATTCTTCATTTCTATCATAAAGCAATATTTGAAACTTGATTTTCTACAATGTCTTGCCAACCTTCTTAAAAAACGCAATTTCGAAGCAAGGAAAACGCAATTAAATTGATCGAGTTAACCAATTACTTTAGAATAATAGTAAACTTTGTGAATAGTTACGTAATCACGTGTTTTCCAATTTACACTTACAAACTCAGATAAATTCTGATATTCTGCTTACCAAATATCAATCTTAAGTAAAGTCACTGTCAGCCAACATTTTCGTCCATAATATTAGTATAAAAAATTTACAAATAAAACTATAAATTAATTTTATTTGTTCTTGGATCCTGAGCAATTGTCAATTGCTGGTCTTAATCTCATGGAGTTGTAACCTGGGAATAAATATTTCACTTTGAGACTAGAATATAATCAGGGAACTCGTAAATTGATTACTAATGAGCATTAAAAAATTAGATTTAAATTCTAACTGATTTAAAATTATTTAACTATTTAGCAATTAACATAATCAATAAATAGACATAAAACAATGATCTTCAATTTTCATTTATAGTTGTACTTTCATACCTGAAGTATATTATTTCTGGATAGAACCGAGTTGACTTACGTTTTATGGGTCTTTCGAGGTAAACTTCAATGAAGTAAAATTTATTTTTCCTTCGATGTTCGGATATTGTTGTAAGGAAGATTAAACAAATTTCGTTATGCACTTCTCAAAAATATGAATTTGAATTTTCAAGTTAAGCTTAAATTATTTTTAAATTAAAATTAATATTTATTTGGATGGAAATATTTTTCGGAGAAGAAATTTTCATGACTGATTTTTGAATTTTTAAGCATCTTTGGAGACTCTGGAGAGCTTTGGATGCTATTTGGTGCTAACTTTTGAAAATGTAATGGGATTGAAATACCTTACGAATTGGCACCACAGTGTTTTGCTGAAAAATGGAGTATTGCTAGTCTACATTTTAGGCTTTGCAAGCATAAGCCCTAAATTTAACGAGTCCACGTTTGATGCATTCCACAACATTTTCTTCGATCATTATTGAGATTGGATGATTTAGTTGGCAATTACATCAAGCAGACGAATGCATAAAGGAAATGTATTGTGAATTCCGCACTATCGCTTCCTGCAATTAATTCTGAAATTGGACATAATTTTTAATATAATCCTGCGGTACAACTTTTGCATGTTTTCTATTAATTGGGGCTCGATTATTGCCGTCCCAATACTATTTTCATTTCGCCGCAAAAAAATCATTGTCAATCAAACGTAATCCTTTCGCAACAATTGAAGCAAGCGCAGTTGCAGCCATTCTGTCTGTTTGTCGGCGCTTTGCCGCGGATGCTAAAGATTTTGACAGCTTCTTAATTTCTGAAGCAGTCCGGTATTCCTCCAATCACATTTCAAAAATACTTTTTTCATCAGAAATTTATAAAAAAAATTTTAGCATCATAATTTTAGGTAAATGAAGATTTTGAGGATTAAATGATTTTTAATTAATCATTGAGTTTTTATGCCAGAGCAAAGTTCTGCAATCAAGCCATTGGAATGCGTTTCACAACAAAATAATGATCCAAATTCATCAAAACTTAATAAATATCTTTTGAAAAAAACAGTTCTAACAATATTTTTCAGAAATTATTTAAATTTTAGAAATTTTGGGTTTGAAACTCATATATAAATAATCATAAAAAAATTGTGTAAGCGTGCAGCACTTAGTTTTATTAATTGCAGAAAGTTCGCTTTGTTGTAGTAGACTTGAAAATCCTTGAAAAAAATTTCATATTTTTAAAACATTCAGCATGCCTTCCCATATAGGATTTGAAGAAGTTGAATAACAATACCAGTATTTATATTATTGCTTAAACAGATGAGTAAACTTTTTTTGTAGGAAAAGGGAAATATAAAAATCTTAATTAAAAACAATTTTCTTTTATTATATATGATACTAGATTAATTAGCAGTAAATGAAAACTAGATTTAGCATACTTTTTAAAAAAATGGTTTTGTAAATACTCTTTCTAAAGTACTGTATATATTTTAATTTTGTTTGATAATCAAATCATTGAAATAGGCATGAAGGTGCCTACTTTTCTTTTGTAGAATCAAATTCCTCTTAACAAGTCATCCTTCGGTAGAAATGCATTATGAGAAACTGGCAGGTTTTACCATAAAATAATAATATATATAAAATGTTGTGTAAAATTTTAGATCGTTAATTATAATTAATATTAATTATTATGCCTATTAAGACGATCTAAAAATACGTCAATTTCATTAATAGGTAGAAAAAGTTCTACATCAATAATTATTGTTGTAGAACTTTTTCTACCTATTAGCAAATCAAAACAAATGTGGTTATTCTGTAATAACGAGCATTTGTCGAAAATTTTTAACTGTACTCCATTTTTTATTTGTTTTTTACTCAATTTTTGAATTTCATGTTGTAACATTTATATATATATATATATATATATATATATATAGCTATTACATAAGAACAATGAAAAACGATTTCATAATGTTAATTATTTAACTATCTGCGTTTGGTAATGATTTGCAATGAAATTAAATTTATATATATATTTTATTCACACGAAATATGAAGTGTTCACGATCTATTTTTCTAACTTTACTGTATGTAATATTTTACTGTTTGTACAGATGTTTTCAGATGTAGTTTAGTTAAATAAATTGACTTTTCACAGCAAATATCAAGAAATTTCAAGAAATATTTACAAAATTTAAATTAAGGCTTTCTAGGTGCTGCCAAAAATACAATTTTACATGTAAATGTTTGCACAATATCTAAATTCATTAAAAATATGCATGTTAATATCGTCTCTCACAAATAAAAAAATTTTGCCAGGAATATGTACAATAGAAAAATTTCCTAACTTCTTCAGTCACTTCTGCTCGCCATGTCTGCATGCCTGATTTCATTCTTATTTTGTACAAACGAAAAATTGAAAAGTTGAAAGAATTGGCTTGTTTTAATATTGAAATTTTGTAGCTGCATACCCACCTGCATAAAAATATGATATATACAAGAAACTTATTTCAACTAATGTTCAGGTAAATATAAACTGGAAGTCCCATGGGATCAACAACGAACCAATTGAAGCATGCCTTGCAAAAAGTCGTAATGAAAAAGGAACTTGCAATCGAACGCATTGCGTATGGCATGCGTTAATGGGACAGCGTCAGGCCACGGTTTAGGACCTATGAATGGACTAACTAGTTATAAGCGCATTCTCTGGAGGGTCACAACCATAAATGATCTTGATTAAAAATTTAAGGTTGTCCTCGAATACATTGGGAACTTACGGGAGTATGTGCTGCTGGATTTTCTTTATAAAGATATAAGTGATCGTATGATGCAATCAGCTTCATAATAGTATATTTTGGTGGCTTTGTGGCATTGGGTTTACAGAATCTTTTTATGCTTCTAGTCTGCATTTATCTTCCCCCCGCGACAGTAAATATAATGTTACTCAATTACTGTAAAAAAATACATTAATGAGGTTCTAGTTCTAGTTATTTTTTGCAAACTTTTTGACCTCATCAACATTGCCAAATTTTCGTAGTTGGTTGAACGCAGATCTCGTGAGTTTCTGTAAGTGAAACTGCGATGTAGAAAATTAGTAATATGTTATAACGGTACATTTTCTGAGACAGATCTGGTTTTATAATAGTCGCAAGGGTTAAAATTCTTACAGCTTTGAAAAAGTGGTGTGTGCACATCATTGTTTAATATAGCCTTCATCAGTTTATAATCAGTTTATAATTCTGTACTCAAATAAATAAGATTAATATATCTAAAACAAAGAATGAATATTTTAGAAGAACTGCTAGACTTCTTAATTGTCATCAGATAGATTGGAAAATTACAATTCGCGATTGTACCTAAAAATATTCTTCACCCAAGTCGAGAAAAACAGCAGATCCTGCCCAACATGTTTTTCTCAGTAAATGAGTGTAAATATGTGTTTACATGGGGACTACAGTAGATTAAGATTAGTAAACTAAGGCCAGGAATAAACTAAATTTCAATCAATGATTTTAAAAATTGCTTCATAAAAAATCTTAATTCAAATTCGGACATCTCTTTACTAAGCATTAGATCTATGGGCTATGAATGTTTTTTAGTAACCACGCGTATCTAATGAAAAAGCTTTGTTTAGCATTTTTGTATTCTTCCATGTCAAATTACTATTTTTCCAACTGCTTAATTGGTGTCAAGCTATTTTTTGTATTCATTTGTGTTGAATTTGCATAATTTTGAGATTTATGGAAAGAAAAATTTAAAAAATTTAGAGAAATTATCTAATATTTTTAGTTTTTAAAAATGATCTCCACTTAACCTCAGTTTGTCACCAAAATCTATGTAAGCATTTGTAAATGTTCTCAATTTTCCACATTAGGATTTCGGCGAAGATTTCAATTGCCTTAGCACGGAAATGTATGATTGTATACAATCGTCTAACTAATGGATTTAATTACTATGTTCTGGGTGAATTGACTCTCAAGGTGCTAAAAATAAGTGATAATGACAACTACTTCAAATAAAAAAAGTAATTCCGGACTCGCGAGTTTCTTGAAACTTGAGCATACGCTGGGGATTCAATCAAGCCGAGTTCTAAATCAAACTTGTCGTTTGAGTGTTAAAGGACTTCGAAACAAAGTGAGAAATTCAATCCTTGTTTAAAGCTCAGCATTGGTTTGGAAGGCTTTGGTTAGCAATTAATTATGTGAAAGATGTTTCTTTGTCAATTTACAGTCCGTGGATAGCTGCAATTGATTACAGTTATAAGCAGTTAGAGTAAGCCAATTTTGCAAAAAAAATTATTGAATGCTGTAAAAAAAATTTCTAAAATTATTTACCTGTTTTATTCAGCGCATTATAGACAGTAACATAATTAAGCACTGATTTGTTACAGAAATTTTGAAAAAATTTAAACAAAAATGTCAGTGATATTGAACTGTTAGTTGGTACCACTGTGTGATTGTCAGAGAAATTCCCAGTGGGAAGACTGGGGAAACGTCTCCCCCCCCCCTCAATAGAGCACAGATGCTTATATTCCTTATGAAATGCATGTCTATAATAACCACAGTACATATATATTAACTATTCGTTTTACTCTTTGTCTGCAGATGTAGGCAATATTTAGTAGATATTGCAAATATTGCAATAATTGGAAAGCGATTAATTTATAGCATACTTCAAAAAATTGTCAATTATTTAAGATTCGCTAAGAAGGTTTTCACGAGCATTTACAGTTGAGAATATTGCTGAAACATATAATCAAGCCCCGATTTGAGAAGTAATATTACCTTTTCTAATATTACATTGACTTTTGAGTGTACTGCACTGAAATATTTGATGCTGCTACCACCAAGTTCACCTATTTTGTATATTAGAGCTATACCATTAACCTTATTTCGCACAATTGTGATCTTCTGTCTTACACCTCAAGGACGAGATAAATATGTGAATACAAAAAACATGCTTAAATACACATTTAGTGATAATTAAAGTTGTCAATAATCTATTGTGTGACAAGCAGAAATGGATTAATATATTGAGTTTAGAAAAATTTTTGAGTAGCTTTCCAATTAAAAATTGCGTATTCTTGTTTATTTTCAAAGTATGACAAGTGGCAATTTAATGCACCTCTTAAGATAAACTAACAATGAAAAATATACCAATTTCTATGAAGTGTTTATGAAATTATATTTTGCTAAAGTGAAAATAATTTAAACACGTTTTCTATATTTTTTAGCGTGCAGTGAAATATGGTGAATGACATAGCAATGCTGCAAATAACACTAGAGAAATAAGTTATTAATAGGGCAATTTTTTTGACCTAAAAAACAGCAAATTTTGACTTTAAAAACGATAAAATTTGACAAATTTTGACCTAAAAAAACGAAAAATTTTCTAATCTAGAATTCTATTCCATTACAGTTTATTGTAGTACAAACACAAATATTTGCACACATTTTCAGGCAAAAAAGTGTGTCCTTGCGCAGAAGCTTACTCAGCATAGAGAATGATCGTTCAACCGTAGCAGAAGTTGGCTGGCAGCACTGAAGTTCAGCGTACACGGCTGGAGACACGTTCTCTTGCTTCGATTTAATGATGTTATCAACGTCACAGTTCTTGAGCATGCGCTTTTTAATATATGCACCGATCCCAACACAGTCCTGTTTCAAGTGTAGCGTCGTAATATCGTCGTGGGCTTCTTTCAAAGTGTATTTCGAACTCTCCATCTTTTCGATCAGTCTCGGAAGTTCCTGGTAGTCGCGCTAAATCTTCACGAGTGACTCTGCAACTTTGGCATCATTGACAGCAGCTTTAGCACGACTAACAAGGATACCTGTTCCTTGGCGTAATAGAATGACGCCGACAGGAAGGCCTCAACCAATTTGCTCTTAAAGTCTTTCTTCAAACTTGGAAAGAAGGTTTGTAGGGGTTTCTTCTCTTCCGCATTCGCCATGGCGTAATACTCGGCCACACGTAACCATGTACCCCAGCGAGTGAGCACTGGCTGAGGCGGAGTCCCAATTTTAGAGAACATGTTGCAGCGGTTTCTGTTCTTAACTGTCACTGCCTTGACCGTCGAAATGAGGTTGTCGAAGTCTTGAAAGTGACTGCGCACTTTCTCAGCGCAGTTGTGTAAAAGATGCGCCGTGCAGGTAATATGAAATAGCTGCGGATATAGCAGTTTCAGCGTCGCGGTGCTTGAAGTCATGTATCTTGCCGCATCGGACAATAGCAGAACGAAATTATTTCTTTGCACGTCTATTTTCTTGAACGCATCATCGATTTTCGCTATAACCACTTGCTGATTCACAGTATCCACCACACTGCAGTCCACGACGTACGTAGTCTCTGGCATTTTTGTGTCGCCGATGAGAATGTTGACGTATTTTCTACCGCAAACATCACTTTCATCAACAACGATGAAGACGTTTTTGCAGTGGAGACGCTCCTTGAGCCGATTCATTTGTTCTTCAGTAACGAGTCCACGTGCGCTCGACAAGCGCTCTCGGATGGAACAGGCTGTCCGATATCAGTGAAGAGCTGTCGGATCTTTGTGTTTTGCAGCTTATAAAGAGGGATGTCCGCCGACAGGAAGGCCTCAACCAATTTGCTCTTAAAGTCTTTCTTCAAACTTGGAAAGAAGGTTTGTTGGGGTTTCTTCTCCTCCGCATTCGCCAAGAGCAGTTTTTTGTGCTTTGCCGATCATGGCGACTCTCTACCCTGAAGCGTTTGTCGCAGTTCACTATTTGGCAGCAAAATACACAAAAGAGGTCACAGTTAGGATTCACGCAAAACTCATTCGGCGATTCCCTTGCGTACAGATGAGCTTTGTTACTGAGACTAACACGCACTTTGGGCATCTTGAATACAGAGGTAAAACAGTGCTAATGGTGATGCGAGAGACAAAATAGTAAATAGACCGCCGAAGTAGCTCGTGCACATCCTACACACACGCCTACGCAAGCGAAGAGCGCTCATTGGTTCACTGGCAGCCAACGCTTGTCATCGACTTTCTCCTTCCTACGTCATTCTTTTAGCTAAATTCTTATAATCATAAATTTTTACTTTTTTGACCTAACCCATTTTTTTGACAAAATTTTGACTTTTTTTGACAAGTCAAAAAAATTGCCTTAGTTATTAAGTTAAAATTGTGGCAAGTTACAAAATGTAAATAAAGTTACATTGTGGCAGCACAGCACATACTTACTATTGAATGATCCTCAGTCCTGTCCTGTCTTTTGTTAGCAGTTGAAAACCGAGATAGACCTGTGCTGGGCTGGGATTGAACTGAGTCATTGGAAAAGAAGGCTGAAATTAAAAAAATGCATTATTACAAATCAGTTATATTGAATGCCATATTGTTTCATAAACAATGTTTTGAAATTGTATATGAGTATCATGTACTCTTGAAAAACTTCATTTAAATTTTTCAATTTCAGTGTACAAGTTTTATTAGAAGATTCTAACAGGTCAAGTACTTTTTGCTGTTTATATATCCGATATGGTTGCAAACCATCCAGACAATCTGCTAATTTAATATGCGGACGATATTACAACAGTAACCCCAATCACTATGTTGAATTTTAATGCTAACTCGACGGAATATTTTCAGGTTAAGAAGTTGGCTTCAGAAAATTAAATGCTACTCAATGAATCCAAATCCAAAATGATGATAGTGGGTCAGAATTGTATACTTATAACATTCAGTATTCCCATATATGACAGTATTACTTACTTAGGTGTTTGTTTGGACTCTTTATTAAAATGGGATAAGCATATTTCTAATATCGTCAAAGCTGCCTCTAAGCAGCTTCATTTTCTACGTGAACTCCGTGGTCTCGATTTGAGTTATTCTCTATTTTCTACTATTGAGCAATTTTAAATAGCTAGTCCTGCCTATGTTTCACTGCCAAAGTAGTTAGAAAAGACCATGGAAAAGATTAGAAGGAGAGCCATTAAAATTTTACCAGCTTATCTGTTCAAACAACGGTGAAGGCTAAAATGCTTTGTCTTTCAAAAACGATGATTTCCAGTGCTGAAAATAATATCACTCATCCTCTTCATTTACGGATTCCTAAAAAATTGATTCTAATTACAAATCTGAGCGAAGGAAATCCCAATTGTGCCTCATATGTGTAAATATCTTAACTCACTTTAATATTCTGTTAATTTTATTTTCAATAAACTTTTCTTCTTCTTCCTCCTCTTCTCCTTCTTCTTCACCTTCTTCTTCTTCTTTTTCTTCTTCTTCTTCTTCTTCTTCTACCTAGCTTTGGTCTAGCAAGCCGTAAAATTGTGAAAATTTCTTAACAAGGGTTATAGAAATGTGCCGAATTGGAATTAAGTGGGTTAAGCACTATTCAGGTCGGACATGGATTTGGCCTAAATTTTTTGGTTAAAGTTATTAAGGGCTAAGAAAGAAAGAAATTTTTCAAAATCTGAAGCAAGGAGCAATTATTTGCCTTAAACATGGGTGCATATGTGTAAGGAAAAATAATTTACTGTTAGCAACTTATAGCATAAACAATTCTAATGTTTATCAAAATTCATCGCTTCGAGTGAAAAATTGGAGATAATCTATCGTCTGATTAATGCAGTATTGATCTTCAACTAATACAAAAATTCGAGTTGTGAAATCAAAAATCAGTTTCTTTGCAAGTTGTTTTTAAATACAGTATTTAGTTTTCAAAATGATTTCCGATGCAAATTTTTTTAAATTTTCATTTTTATTGAATAACTTAATGCATTTGGCAATAAAAAATTATTTATTCATCTCAAGCTTTTGTTGCGTATTAATATATTCAAATCTATTGTTAGATCAAAGTGGTTTTTCCCGTCTATTGAAACTCTATTTTTGTTAGCATGCGTTTAGCTCGTTATTACATACAGGTTAATGACGTAAAAATTCTCTTAACTCATTTTTGCATTAAGTTGGCGATATATGCCGCTCGTCTGTCAATCGAAAAATTTTGAATTTATTACAAGTGCCGATTCCTGCACATTTTTTACAAAAATTTATTCATTAGTTAAGTTAGGATGACCTCAATAAGCGAGACAGTTGCGCGTTATAAGCAAATGTTCCGTGTGCCGATTTTAAAAATATTGTCTCTCTAAACGTGTTATTTCAGTTAACTTAGTGTTACAGCTAAGAGAATCTTCTTCACAAATATGTGCATTATGATCTCACTTTTTTGAATTCCAGTTGCAAATTCAATTTTTTTGAAAAAGTTTTTCACTTATTGACTCTCACTGGGCAGACATTCATAATCAATTGGCAGTTCCAATTTACTATTTGGGACAAATTCTTAAGTTGTTAAATTTTAATCCAAAAATAGTCAGTTAAACTTACCACAAATTCAAAATAATATGCATACAACAAAATTTCATAGATTACGCTTGTGAAATACAAAAACTCCAAAGACATTTGAGCCAGTAATATTTCATACAACTATTACAAAATTTCGTAACTCTATGGAACAAAAAATTTGAAGACAGCTTGGCGCGAATTAATACAGGGAAACTTTTGCTCTTCTTACACTTAGTGTGAAGCTTTTTCAATTTGTATGTACATTATTCTATCAAATTTTTAAAATATATTTATCAAAAAATGAAATTAAATTTCAAAAAATAATAAATTATTTAAATATTGTGTTACTCTAAAAGATTTTACTCTACTCGAAAAAAAATTTAGGCATACAGTATGTAGCTTCTTTTTTTGAAAATTTTTATTAGTAACAAGGTAATCCTCGCGCATTTAATTAAAAATTAGCAACTAATTGTTGGATTTCATCCAGTTTATTAAGCAAAATACCAAGCATTTCGCAAAACAAATCTCAAAAGTCGACAACCACTTGTAATAAAGAAAAAATTGCTGCACATGTAAATATCCAACAAGTTACGAATTATTACAAAAACATTTAACAAATACATGTAAGTTATGGAATAAAATTTAAGCAGTTAAATTAAAAGTTTAATGTATTGTGGACCGCACATTGCATTTTTTGGAGCGTTTTCGGACCTCATTTATAAAAATCAAATGAAAATATTTTAAAACGCACAAATGATTGAAAGCAAATAGAAGTTGGGATTATTGCAAGTTCTAGGCGGGCCCCATGAAAACCAATGAAAGGACGTAGTTTACACACCCCTGACATAGAGTGCCCTCAATGGAAGTCTTAATAAAACTTTCTTCCTCATTGTAGAATTGAATTTTCGTTACTCATGGGAAAGTTTACATTTGCAAGCCTATTTAGCTATTTAATCTATTTTGATTTTCACTAACACGTCTTTCGAACAAGATGATTATTTACTTAAGCGTAAACTATATCTTCAAAAAATCTCAGGAAACTATGTGCACTAAATTTCTAGAAAGTTCCAAAATAATTCACCCTAAAATTTACAGATTGTGAAATGAAAATAGTGGTGTAAGATTACATTGACAAAATCTCTGTGAAAAATATTTGAATTGAAAGCATTTTAAGAGCTAGATGTTGCTTAAGTTATTTGACTAACAATTGACTAATTTTTTTCGAAGAATTATGGTATATTGAAATCAATATGCAGAAAAAAATTGCGCAAAGCTGTAAAGAATTAAATAATTTTTGCATAAATAATTCAACTTTGTGAAAAATGCGCAATCTTTCAAAAAATATAATTAATAAAACTGTCCCGCTCTCACATTTTTTTGATCTGTTCATCCTATGTTAAGTTAGATTTTGTGTCAAAAATTCAATCATGGTATTCATTAAAAAATCAGGCCAATAGAATTTGATGATAAAATTAGAATATAAAATTTTTCACTAGATTTTATTGCAGATTTCATTATGCAATCAATATTATTTCTTTTCAAGTTAAGCAAAGCGTTAACTTCCGTCCACAAGAATATAGATTCGATCAAATTTCAACAATAGATTACAGATATCCTTGCTAAAGTAAAGCTCCAATTTTTTCAAACAGGGATGAAATTTTGAATTTGGGTTTTAGCATTTTACTAAGATGGATTTTCGCATTAATTTTATTTATTTTTTTGTAATGTTTGCACTTTCAAGGAGACTCTGTGTCTCTTCATCCTCGTACTTCAAACTTCCAAGAAACCAAATAAGGTCTGATGTATTTCCTGTAAGCGCAAACTTCCAAAATTTGCTTTGTATTTTTTTACTAATTAGCTTCTTTTGACAAAAGTTACTCAAATCAGATGTAAAATCATTTGATTATCATGAATTTATTTAAATTATGAAAACTAAACCAACAATGACATGTATATGATATTATATATATGTATATATATATATATATATATATATATATATGTACAGAGTAGAGCTGTGTGGATACTGGTATTACTCAATTCGCCACAGACATCATGCATGTTCTACGGCTTCAAGCGGGTGCAATTAGAGAAAGAAGATAATGTAAAATGTTGAAAATCCATGTAGTAAAAATGACCCACTTTTATAGAAACTCTATTTGCAATTTGTACTTAAACGCTTAGACACGCTTTTAATTGAGTTTTTTTCAAGAGAAAAAAAACTGAATTTGATTTTTACATATTTAATTAATACTAAATAAAATTCCTAGTTAACATCATTGTTTACATACCTGTATTTTTGAGTGCATAATGTAACTGTTAATGTGTAGTACAAAATTTGCGATTTAGTTAGTATTTCTATACTGAAACTGAAAACATAATATTCCTGAATGATTTCAAATGAATATTCATTAATAGATCACCAAAAACAAAAAAAGTTTTTCTTAAGATTGAAAAATATTTCAATAAGGATGTCCTTATGAAAAGGCGAGACATATATATGTATCGCCTTGCTTTATGATGTTCCTCGTTATGGCTGCCACCCTATCACATAGAAACCTTAACATTTTTTGTTTGTTCTAACGCCCTAACGTCGGATTGGCGGTTCAGCGTATGTAAAAATACTAAACTATCCCTGAATGTTGTCCTAGCCTGATTGTGATCAATCCTACAAATAATTAATGCTAAAATTATTTGCCATAATTTCTTCGAGTAAACCAAATTATTGCAGAAACGTTAAAAATTCTTCGTCCAATTTATTCAAGACGATGGTATAGTATCGATATATAAAATTAATTTTTCAACTCTAGGGATGAATCGAAATCCCAACTCAAATTAGAAGTAAATTTTCCTACTCGCAGATAATTTTCAAGAGTGCTTTTAAGCGAATAACTAGCATATTAATGCCGATCAATTAGCTGCAAGACGGTGAGTAAAATTAGAAATTGTTTGGCAAGCAATTCAATCCATACTGGAATACGATTTCCGGAACTTATTTATTTCTGAAAATTGAATGTAGGTGGTTTTTGAAATGCTCGTTTAACTAAATTTGCTAAATTCTTAAAGTTGAAACCAGGTCATTGATTCTTCGGATCTCTGTGTAAAGGTTAAGTTTTCATATTTAATCTTCAGGTCATTCGGAATATCTGGGACTCAAAAATCTGTCTTAAAGTAGTCAAATAATGTGATTAGTTTTCCTTAAGCTATTAATATTATTATTGGTATTTTTACCTTTTAAGGTGTAACAAATCTTATCGAGTCACTGAACATTTCATTGAAAAATTTTGCCAGGTCACATTGGGAACCCGTATTTCAACCCTAGTAAACACGCATGTATACATTAAGAACTTTTTTTAAATCAACTTCTTGCATATTCGACTGAACTTTCAAAATGTCTAACAAATTTGAAATTTCACAAACTTGGCAAATTTAGAAGACAGTAAACTGAAGCGCTTGTGAAATTGTTTTATAGACTATCTGTCACCGCTGTAGTGAAAATGCATTCATTGTCTTATTTAAATGTGGTAAAAAGATGTACTGTTTGGAAAATCACAAGTTTTTATTGCAATTTAGCTAAAAAGTTTTTTAATTCAATAATACCACAATAGCATCTAATTTGTTAATCTCCATGATTACAATCTTAATTTGAATATTAAAATTATATGAGTGTTGAATTACTATAAAGCTTCAATATTGGTTTGTGTCTGAAAGTCTTTGATTGGGGCCATTAGGCCTGCCATCCGAAATTAATAGCGCTGTTAAGCAATAATTCATAAACTTATGACGTGAGGATTAACTTTTACAATGACTTTTGTGTTTCTTCAAAGTTTATGACCACCATAAATGTGAGGCTGCTTTTTGTAGTTGTTTTTTTACAAAGTTTATCAATAGAAATTCAACTAAAATGTCCACTTGCACGATTTCCCATCTTTACTTTCAATTCAAGAAACTACCTTTGATAAATAAAAAAATATTTTTTTGTTCCAATCAATTTCTGGATAACTAGCAATATGAAATGTCAGCAAAATTGTTAGACTCACCACGCGCCCTTACAAAAAGCCGAACCTGGCGCCAGAAAACATCTAAAGTTCTTTCCAACTAATTATTTAATAATTTTATTCTATTCAATTGCTTTCACAAATGCTGGACAATGATTTTGCGGTGAAGTTACAGTTCTGTGAATTGACAGTTATTTTTTGGACGTCAAATCGAATTTATAGCCAACGTGCGTCCATTGTTAACTTGTGATAGTTTTTAGATGGTCAGTTACCACGAGCAATAATTATCGTTTTTGCATTCTTGTATTTGATTTTCTTCGCGTATTAGTTAAACTAAAACGCATTCAGTTTTCTCAATAGAGGTCAATTCCAGTGTAAATATTTATAATAGAACAATAGATACAATCTTTTGCGAATTAATGTGAACCACTAATTTACTTTTTTTCCAATATTTTAAGCTTTTGCAGTTTAGTTAATAATAACAGTGACAAATAAATTATTTGGTATAAATATTGTTTAACTGTTTTTTTTGAAAGGCTAATTTTTAAGAGTTTTGGAAAAAGGGGCGTAAATATAATAAAACTTTTCCTTAGTTAAATGTTTATTAAAAAATTATAATTTGTCATTGATTACACCCAATTCATTCAATTAGACGAATCCATTGTTTTATCCAAGAATACATGTCGACGGTATACTGAACCAAACGCGGTTATTATATATAAACATGCTCGTACTATTTAGTAGGACATGGTATATCTAAAGTCAAATCAAATGTTTTAAAAAATTTTTCCCTCGTAAGACGAATTTGGTATTGCATTTTGGCAGTTGTTCTATGTGTAGATGATTTATTCTGTGGCGATTTGAAAAAACTCGTTTGACTTTTGAAACTAACAGAAAATTCTTCCGCATAAAAAATTTTTAAAACTGAAGTCTAAAGGTCCTCAACCAGAAGAGCAGAATAAGAAGAGGAGGGAGCAGTTGCCCTTCCCACTAAAATCAACCTTTCAGTAAAAAACTTCTTAAATATAAGGAATCTAAAGAGCAAAAGTCTTCTTCGTTAGTTAATATGATGGGTAATAGATTTAATTTCCCCCCTCACCCCATTAAAATTCTTCCCGCCGTAACTTACTTCAAAACAGTCAACCTATACTAAAGAACTTTATGCGTTGTTGAATCACTCAAATTAAGTGCATGCACTCTTATTCTTTGTATCGTTTTCAAAGAATTGTAAATATTTTGTAAATATTTATAGGAATTACGTTTTCCTGTTTACTATAGTGTCTACTACAGTTCATGAATCAGGTATCCATAACCAATCTGAAAGTTTCCCATTAACAAAACAAGCGGCTTATCACATAAGGACTATAAAAATATGATCAAGTAACTAATTTAAATAGAACTATTTTTCAACAACACTTGTTATATTGCTAATTTCACCGAATCATGAAAAGTTCCATTTGACCTAAATACCCAATTGTCATTGTTCATAATATTTTATTTGTCCTACTTTCAATATTTCCGGCAGTTATATTCCAACAGTTTTGGAATTATTTGAGTAGCAGTTCGATTCATTTACATTAGCGTCTGATTGGTGCTACCTGTGGACATAAGAACAAGTATTCCTTAATTGCATCACATTATCAATTGATATCTGAAAATAATTCTTCTGCATTCATTTATGCAAAACTGCAAAAGACATACATTTAAGGCATTGATGCTTTCAAATCAAGCCATACATATTTTTCAAAAGCATGATTTTAAATATTTTTGCACTCGTCATTCTTAGGAACAAGAATGAAGACAAGATGATTGTTAAAGTTCTATGTATGAATTAAGTTAAATTTTTGTACATTTTGAATGTAAATTCATACATTTAAAACCAAGATAATGCAATGAAAGGGATCTGCTTAGGTCACCAAACAATAAAACTGGGCAGTCCTAATCTTATTATTATGTTTAGTTAGGTTTGAGAAAATAAATGCCTCAAGTAAACTAAGAACCAAACATTTGAGCCATTATTGAGAGCACAGCTGAATCTATTCAAGATATGTGAAAAACTCATCTATTCCTATCATCCGTAGGAAAAATAGCAAATAGAAATTGAAAGAATTCATATGTTAATATATAAAAATCATACATTTGAGAAAGTAAAAGACCTACAGGAACCAGAACAAAAGAACATTTAAACTTCCATTTAACATCAGAAAAATTTTTACATAAACACAGAAGACAATTTCTATATACTACTAAGATTAAATTATCCAAAAACCTATTTTAGAAGGACATGCAATAATATTTTAAAAATTATGGCTATTGAATACTTACTTACCAAATTATTGCTACACTGATCACGATTTGAAATTAAAACCATTTAATCAAACATCAAATAAATATGAGTAAATCAAAGCTATATATTTACATTTAAATATATATATATATACATATATATATATATACATGTATATACAATTCGGAAAAATATGTGCTGTATTTCCTTGAACAGCGATGGTTATTTATGAGATACGTAAATCAAGTTTGGTATATTAAGTCCGCACGCTTTGATGGAATCCCTAGTCCTGAAGCAAAACCCCTCAAATACCTCAATTATTGCTATATTCTAAACTTCACGCAATGATTACGCATTGGTGAGCTACAATTCAGATTAATAAGCTATGACAAGTTTTAAAAATTCTAATTATTGATTTAGAGCAAAAATATTCACATAGTTCTGAACTTTTCTTTTTGTATTCAGATCTATTTAAAATGTTAGGCTTTATGAAATAAATAGAGTTTCTTTAGTAAAGGTTAACATGATTATTCCCTTGCATCTAAGGAAAAGCAAACATGTTTTTTTTATTCTGTAGTTAATCAAGAATATAATTTTTATAACGCATTAATTAGATGACGTTTCTTTCGCAGTTCCTGTATATTATATGTATTGTAATACTTTACACGTTATTGTGTAATAATGAATAGAGTTGCTTAGCTTGATGTGAATTTGGCCGTATTTACTGGTGCTTAAAATGGAATTAGAAAATATTTTTATTCCATTAAAGTATTTCCAAATTTGTAGAATGCTTTTTTCGTAATTAGATATTTCACCTTCAAAATTTTAATTGATAAATATGGGGTAATTTTCAGTAAACCATTTAAAAATGTTAGCTCATAGTTGCCTGACTAACCCCAATGACAACATCTGAACAAGAAAATTAGTTTAATTATTTACATTTTTGAAAAATGTTTTAAAAATTTTCAAAAATATAAAAAGCAGATGTGATGCAAGACAAATATTAGTTAATTAAAATTATCTAAAAATTTTCAAACTCCTGTTCCTCATTGTCAGCCATTATTTTTTTTAAATTAACAAGAAATTTTTTAATCAATTACATAAAATAATTGTTAAATTTCAATATTGGCCTCGAAAAATTTAGGTTAACATTACGATAATTGTTCAAAATTCTAAAATTACAAACTGCTAATTTTTTCCTCTACGACTTGAAAGTTTTTAAAATTTACTTCTTACTATCTAATAATTATTCAATTTGCAGATTCTGAAACGAATTTTACGAATTTGCAAGTATTTAGTACGTCTTAACAAACAAGTTAAGAAGAACTTACTTTATTCTAAATAATTTTTCATATAAAAATAATTACATAATATTTAGACAACATAAAAATGTTTGCAACTCTTAAGTTCAATTTTAAGTCTAGATAAATCAAACATTTGTTTGCAAAAGTTGTTTGAATTTTAATATCTGAAATACTTATTTATTTAAAATATTGGTAGCAAATACACTTATGGAGAAGAGCGAACTGGTGATAGATGAATTTGACAATTAAAAGGTTTACGAACTTTTTAATTGGATTTATTTAAATAGCATGCGTTATCCCTGAGGTTTAACTGAGTTGGAGCGGGCGTGAAATTTGGCTAAATTAGATCTAGAAATTTAAAGTTGCATTTCATATACATTCTTTTTCCTACTTCGATTTCTTACAAAATTCTATCAACTATTTCATTTAAATTAATCAGTATACATCAAATAAATCATATTGAGCTATTAATTAGTGCAAATAATGCAACTAGGTAGGAAATGAATAACATGTACAGATCGAAGATGCAACCAGCTCAAAATGTTTAACATGTATTCAAATATTTATATTAAATTATATTATTCAATACCTTGATACTTTTTCTCATAAATAAATATATTTTTGTAAACTAAATAGTTTCTTTTTCATAGGAATTAAAAGTCACTAGTGCGCGCAGAGCCTATAAACTGTAATTCAGAAATTTAAATTATAGCCTAAATACATTATTATAGTAATAATGTGTTGGATGTTGTAAATTGCGTAATTTGTCATAACTTCTAAATCAGTAATAGCGTTTATCCCATTACGCAAATTTCATAAGTAAAGTATGATGATTTTATATACCAGTACTATGAATACTGAATTCTCGAGTTCCTTGGGTGTCAAAATTTATTGCAAACGTGTTTGACATAAATTAAGTATTTATTTGTTATTTGGAGCAATAGTTATAAAGATCGGGTCATTATCATTGNTCATAACTTCTAAATCAGTAATAGCGTTTATCCCATTACGCAAATTTCATAAGTAAAGTATGGGTGTCAAAATTTATTGCAAACGTGTTTGACATAAATTAAGTATTTATTTGTTATTTGGAGCAATAGTTATAAAGATCGGGTCATTATCATTGACACATTATTACTATTATGATTGAAACTACAAATTTGAATTTCAGCACCATCGACGATTTTTAATGTGAAAGCGAATTTCGTGTGAATTTTTCAATATTTATTTTACAAAACTTCTTTTTTATAAGCCTTTGCATACAAATATACATTTTTTAAACCACGCATTTACCAATGTTAGCATATGTTTCTCAAATATGTTTTCCTTCTATAGCTGAAATACAACCATTGGAGATATTTCCAAAACGTTGCTTAGGATGGCCATTCGGCAAACAAAGTACAAAAACTACTTATTTATGAGGACATTGTACTAATTTGTTTTTATTTAGAATGTAATAATCTGAAATTCCTCTCCAAATGCATAATGAGAGAGTATAATTTTCCTTAGGAAATTATGTTGCATTTAGAAATTGTGTCAACCATTTCAGAAAGACCTTTTGCATGAAATTGAACTCCTATAGAAAATTTGTGATAAATTGTATTTTCAAGGATTTTTAAAATTGGCAAACATTGCAATTGCTACTGATAGGGGATTCGTTAACGGTGTAATGTACTTAAATTATGTTGTATTTTTGTTATTTTTTGTTAATTTTTTTAATATTAATAAATTAGTTTATTATTAGAAGTAATAGTAACATTGAAAGTTCATAAATATTTATCAATTAATATGGTACGTGCACTATATGAAAAAATATAACTTAACAGGAAATAATTTGTATTTTCATAGTTTTTGTACGAATTTTCAGAGATATGTCAGCAGTGCTTATACTCCAAACCTTTCGAAATCCAATAGCATTATAATTTCCAACCAAGGATTTTTTATAAGCGTATTTTTTGGGGAGTGACTACTTTGCTTTAAAAATTTTGTGTTGACTTTGAGTATTAACCTGTCTTATTTTGAAAGATGACAGAATAGGTTTTGAAGTCATACAATTTTCCCAATGAAAAGCCTTTGATATAATGATAATTGATAAATGTCTAAAGCCAATTGAAAATTTTAATAATTTCTTAAGCCATTAGCTGATTGTAAAGAAAAGGCATTTAGTTTTGCTTAAACCAATCGAGAAAATATGCGTCTAAAATTTCTTTTGCGGCAGAGAAATTATCTTAGTACAAAGCGACTCCCTTGTGAAAATTTCTGCTTATGGAGATCGATATTAATCAAATCTCCCTTCAAGTGACGAGTTTTAGCAGAAGAGGGACATCGGAATCCGTCAAAAAAATTTTCGCTCATGTCAATTACCTTTTTCTCTAATAATCGAAAAGGATTTCTAATTGTTTTAAAAAATAACGAAATTCTAGTTTGTAATTGTTGTTTTATTGTATTACAATTGCCATTTGGGTCAAAATTTTGAAAATTCGAAAATAAGTCTTAGAACTTAAAAAACAAATATATATATATTTTTGTAATTTCTTAGCTTCTTGTACTAAACTTATCTTTTTAAATCTCATAGAACTTTGTCTTTGATACATAATTTGCTGTTAAGTATCAGTTTGGGCAGATTATATCGTCTTGGGTCACATTAAATTGTTCAAGTATTTATATATATATATATATGTATGCACACGTATGGAGTTAATTAAATTTCTTAAGGAGACATAAAATAATAAACCGTTTTTATATAGAATATCGAATTTTCCTGATGGCTTCATGTTTATTAAATTGTTTGATTTTTTCCTTTGAATAGACGGCAATACATGCGAAATTGATAAACAATTCCTGATTAGACGCTCTTATTAAAGACATAAATTTCTAAAGAATTTTGTATTTTCTATTTTCTATTTCTGGGATTTTAACTAATTTTAAAAAGAGTCTTTCAATTAACTGGCGCCTGTCAGTTCCATATTACGGAGAAATAGATGATGCTTGCGGTTGGTTGTAAAAAATCGCTACTGTTTTGCATAGCTGTATTGTTATTATGTCATTCTGGCTAATATACACGACATATTAAGAGCAGTCAATGACGTAATGCATAAATTTATGATTAAATTAATAGCTTAATTACGTCATTGCTAAATTTCAACCATTCATTTCTTGGATTGCTTCAACTATAGTGCATATTTGATTTAGTCATTTTCAAACTTCGATTTGCTATGCTCATGTGTTGATGCTTTCAATCAGGATCTAATGTTGAAAACAGACATTTATTTTACAGTATATGTTTTGCTAGGTTTTCTTTGTAATGTAATCAAAGTGCTATTATGCAAAGTCTAATAATTTCAATCCTGCCCTAATAAGTCCCATCAAATTATTTATTTATTCTTAAGCTGACAATATTTAGTGCCTGACAAATTAGATTTGCCAGTCAAAACATGTTTTTGATCAGCAATCTGTATTTTTACGTTTTCATATTAAGAATAATATTTATTTTACATGAATATATATATATATATATATATATATATATATGCATGATGTCTAGAATTTGAATATTTTTTGAATTATATTATAACATGTTGCGAAAATATATAGAAAAATTTATAGAACGATTCCCAAACTTTGATCTTCAAATGTTTTAAATCTATAAAATATATTCAAATTTGATTGATAACATTTCTATTTATCTAATTGTTCTTTATTATGTAATTTACTTGCTTTGAAGTTCTTACTTTGTTGGAATTTCATTATTATGTTTAATAATGAATATTGGACAAATTTTTTAGCATTAGTTCTGCTATGAATTTTGCATGTTTGCCCAATGGTCATGTCACAATTGTATGGATAGTAATTACAGGGCATATTTAGTTTTGTCTTATTTGTTCTTAATGCTTAGATGTTGTTTATTAGCTGAAAAGTTTTTGTAAAAACTGCTCATTTAGTTAGTGAATAGCCATTATTTTTCAAATTTTTTATTATTTTATTCAAACTTTCTGCTAAAGTTTTACAATTAGAACAAGAATCGAATATTACATTTACCAAACTTGAAACAGTATAACAAATAAAAGTGGAATCAACTTAAACTTTAAAATTTTTATAAGTTCTTGCAAATTCCATGCTCATACTTGAAGGCATATTTTAATTGATGCTAAGGTTTCAAAAACATTTAGTTTGGTTCTTTAATGCATAAACTTGGAAAATTTTCATACTAATTTACCTAATTTTGATTGAAATTTCAATAACAAATTGACTATGTTTGATATTGTGAGTAAAGATTTTTTTCCAGATTTTTGTCTACCACGTTAAGAGGCAGTGAAAATCGTTCTTTATTTCCGAAAACAAATTGAACCAACTTATTTGCTAAAGTTATTTACCTGAAAGATGCAACCTCAAGTTTTTTCTAAATTTGGCCTCACATAAAATTGTTTTAAAACACTAGAATGGAATTTGCAAGAACTTGCAAGAACTTAAAACTTTAAATTGGTTTCACATTAACTATGATCATCTCGATGTGTAGCAAATGGGATTTATAGAGCTGTACACATAAGTTTTTCATGCTATTTCTTAGATATATCATTCAAATGCCTAGTTGCTATAAGACCAAGAAAGTGTTTAATATTATTCTCTTATGCTCTACTGTAAATGTGATTTCTGATATAGAATCATTTAAATAACTTAGGAAATTGATGGATTTTTTTCATGACCGGAACTTTGCAAAATCCTCATCAAAATATTAACAGCAGTAAGTTAGATATTTTGAAAAAAATTGTCAAAATTGCTCTAAATTAGATTCATTGCAAGGTGGCTAGTGTTGGACTATATGAAGATTCTATCAGCATTCAACTCATTTTTTCTTAAGAAGTATAGTTTTGTAAGCTAAATGTAACTTTTTTATTGTTTGATGTGATATGTCTTTTTACTACTCTAGTTTCAATAAATTCAATAAATAAAGATGGCGTTCATTACGTTAGAAATTGATGTATATGGCTGTTCCTCTAAGTTTTTGTGGATTTTGGCAATTTCATACATTCTTGCAGGTGTGAAACCAAACCTTTAATATCTTTTTACATGCTATTTATTATACTACCATTACTTTCTAAATGTAAAAGTTTGCTGTTGAAATTTCCTCCTCCAATATGGAAATTTTGGGCATGTTTCCTGGATCTGGTTTCCTCTGCCATTATTTTCCATTCAAATCATAGCTACGATTTTGTCCTATAATCGCATTACCACTATCTGCTTTAAAAATGAAAACAGACTCATTTTACTTTTGCTTCATTTAAGAACATTACTAATAATATTTCCAATTGTTACCAAAAACGCCTTTACCGTGAGATTTCTTGAGGTCATGAGTCCCTCATCTTTACCAAAAATTGGAAATTCAATTAAGATTAAGATACTTTGATACAATCAAAATCAGTCCACCTCTTCATCGTTGTCTTATTAACATTACATGCATGCATGTCGTTGCCTTAAGATTGACGGTTTTATACTTTTTAGTAATAATTGTGGTTTTCATTACACTAAAAAATGTTACTAAAATGGTAGATTTGATTGTTCATAGTTCTTCAGTACGAAGCTTGTTTCCATTCAATTTATTTATAAACCTCTTTAATAAAGAAAGTTTGCTGAATATCAATAGCAACTTAATAATTCCTAGACAAATATAATCTACAAGATTTTCCTTTCATAAAGAGTGATTAAATTTAATGAATCTTGCCCTGTGAATTCCAAGCAGAAATAATTGAAGGTGTTATTATTCCATGGCAATTGAACCAGATTTTCATTAATTCGCAAGAACACAATAACAACATATCGGTTGATGCAATTGTTCGGGGAGGTGTAATAAAAAGAAAGACCAGCGTCTCAATGCGAGATCAGAAATCGATTGTTGAATGAGTTATAGAAAGCGGATTTGAAATTCGATAATAATTCTAATTCCGAAATTCTTTAAATAGATATTTTTAAGCTATGTTTACCTCTCTAACTCAGTTATGTTTACATTTATAATTGAAGACAAATGTACATAATTGGAATTTTTAGTTGCATATAAATTGTAAAACATGAAAATGGCATAATAGGATTTGAAAAATTCTAATAAAAGAAAATGTTTTCTACAGGCAATTAAAAATTGACTAGACCTTGCAAAAATTACGAATAATGCAAACTAATTGCTGTAGATGTGATTGAATAGTGTAACTCTTAGTAATGCAACATTATTCATTCAATTGCTTCAAGCAATATACATAGTTACTATTTTCAAATTACAGCGCTAGAGTATAGGGGATCGAAGCAAAACCATGAATTGCTTTCCAAAGAACCAGAGCAATTGTATACATAACTTATTCATTTACACATATCAAGTGTAAAGAAATCACCATAGAGTAGCATAAACATGATTTTTCAAGCAAGCAAACACTCTTAAGAGATGCTCCTCCAGACAATGAATATCAGGATGGAAAGTCATACCAAAATCTCGCATTTTTAAAAAATTTACAGGACTTAATGCTGTTAACATTTGATTTCAGAATGAGTGATTTTTGTAATAGCGAACCCAAATTTCTTCCATTTTTGTGAGGTAAATGAAGTTTTTTAGCATATTTTAGAATAATTCAAATTACGTTTCTAAAATTTGCAAAGTTCCATTATTTCAACCTAAGTGGTATACATTTAAATTTATGCGATTTTATCGTTAATAAAAGCACTAGTAATGAAGTGTTGATAAATAATATTTTTTTAAATTATTTGAAATCGATAATAGACTTGCATCTTGAAAGATTCACTTGGCGATAGGCGAACTTTACTGAAAAAAAAATAAAATAGAGGTGGCACATTTCGCATGAAAAATGCACGCGATTTATTAGGAAAATGAAAAAAACAATTTCTTTCACGAGCAAAACACTGCTTTTCTCAGTAAAATGACACTTACCTGCTAGTGGGTGAGTAGCTAATTTATCTAATCGAATATATTTGCATATGCCTCATCTAAAGCATAAACAACGCGCTCTAATTTCCATCTATAATAGCAGTAGATATGAGGCAATAATCAACCGTTAAACTATGTGTACCACCACCACAAATTTTATCAGAGTGACTGAATTTCGCATTGCAATTTTTTAATGTCGACTTAGGGCTGTTTAGGAAAAAATGCCGAAATAAAATCCTTTAACTTCAGTCTGAAATGTAATAAGCGAAATTGAGATTTGAATAACATATTTTTAGAGCTGTAATGGATTTTAGTAAATTGAGTATTACTTCGACTTTTAATGCATGCAGTTAACCCTTTCAACCCGGATGGTACATAAATGTCCCATTTAACTTTTCTAACAGCATAACGGTAACAATATACTAGTATGCAGAACCCAATGGTACAATAATATAAGTTAAAAAAATACAATGATAAATATATGTATGACATTAAAATTTTGTCCCATATAATAGTAATCATCATAAACTTTATAAAAAAACTTTACATTATATGTTTTAGCTCTCTAGAATCTAAAAATAATAATAATTACAGAAAAAAATTTCGGGTTGAAAGGGTTAAAGGATGGGAAGAAATAATAGCAATTTTTAAAAAAAATTAGGTTTGCAAATTTTGGAAATATTCCTACGACTTGCAACTATATTTCATTGTAACGAACTCTGTTAGATTCTGTGAATATCTTAAATTTTAATCATCTACACAAAAAATATACATAAACTTTGATGGTCAAGAAAGTACAAGACTAATGTAGACATATGGGAAGACTGGGTTTGATCTGGAAGATTCTCTTAATGTATGTGGTGAGTCAATGTTATTCATTAATTATATTTTGAGTAAAAAAGTTAGTGAACTGTGAATAAACTCAGCGGCGGAAGCAAATTTAGATAATTATTTAAATGTACAGATTGTGACATAGATCTCACTCATTTCCAGTAAAGTAGACTTAGATTTAGACTGCTATTGAAACAAAATGTTAAGGAATATATTTCAAATGCCTAAATTTAATATGTTAATAACTATTTCAATCTCCAGAAGCCTATTGTCTCTATTTGTATCAATTGTATCAATTGTATCAATTGTAATACACATTAATAAAATATCAATTGAAATATTAACATTGAATTATAGCAAAATTTCCCAATTTATTAAAACTGCAGTGAACTTTATTCTTTGATTATACTTTGAAAAATGGCTCCTGCATCTTAAAGTTATTGCAATGTTAATAATTTCAATTAAATTGCTCCATCAACATAATTTGAGGCTTAAATATCTACTTTAGTAAATGATTTATTGATAAATGTAGTTTTTTTCAATGAGTAAAATGAGGGTAGTATGGCACTTCCTCCTTAGGTCTTACGATAGATTTCTTTACCAACATGTTTAAGCAAAGGCATTAATTTAAAATTGAAGCAAAATATTCATGCACACTTTCAACTTTACTCTTGTATGAGAGGCATAATAATTAATTATATATATATATATAATATAATATAAGGAACTACATTTTTAGTTTAAGTTTTTCATTATTTAAAAGAAAGATTTATAGCTTTCTAATCAATCATATGATATTCACTAAGTGAATAATAGAGTTCGAGAATGACAGGTCATTAATAAAAATGAATGAATTATAGTTACAAATAAACTAACACAGATATCCTATTTTTGAAATGGCAAGTTTGTAAAATAGTTCGAAAATTGGCAAATGCGTTTTTAACATAAGCCTTAAATATTAGATTCTAATACTAGTCTATAAATTTTTTAAATAACCATGTCGCTTCATAATATTTGAAATCATAAATGAAGATCTTAAGTCCATAGCTTTGATCTCTGATATTTTTACTGTTTCTAAAAGTTTTAAACAACATAAATTAGCTTGCTTTTCTTCAGATAATTTTTGCTAAACTTCGTACACATTATTTGATCAAATCAATTAATTTTTTTAACAGGCATTGATTGATACTGTTTGATAACAATTTTTTAAGAGAATAAAGCAGAAAATTTACGGGTCAAAAAGAACTAAATGTGCATGGTATTGAAATGCAATCACTGTGGAATGAAATAATTTTGAAAATACTGTCTTTGTTGGAAAAACTATTCCAAAATTTTCTGCAATGACTAACTTCAACATATGAGAAACTGCCCACCGAGAACTACCAATTTTTAAAATTATTGAAACTATTTACTCAAATTTACTGAAGAAGAATTTAGCTTTCCCCGCCTTCGATTTCAAGATACAGTACTGAGGGTATTGAAATATTTTTTAATCATTAGAATCAGGTATGAAACAGTTAAACTCGATTGTCAGATGACAATAAAAGCAGTTGAAGCATGCAGAACTTTTACCTTACTTCAGCATTTTTACCATAGAATGTCTGCCATAAGATCACAAAAGCCTAGTTCCTGCCTTTGATTTTAATGGTTTATCAGGACGATCAAAATCCCGAAGTAATTTGAATGGAATGCACATGTATTTGCTCTGCATCCCAATTATTTTATTTGAATTCTCGGGCTGTTGCAGAAAATATAGAAATTTGTTTTGAACACTGAAACAATTCAATTCAAATGCGTAGCAAATTTTGAAAACCTTCAAGATGTGTCGATGAGCAGTCAGACGAGACGCGGCAAGGTAGGATTGCAGCGTAAGATGATTACTGAATTGAGTATTTCCCAAAAACTTGGATATTTATAATTTATTATTCGAAAGAACAATGTCGAAAGTTCTTTTTTTCAACAGATGATTCATTCATTTGAATACATTTGTGTACGCATTGCTCGAAAATTCCACAGCATCTTCAATCATTTCAGTGATTGTCATTTTAATATATATATATATAGAAAACAGAATATGGAATATACTAAGAATTTTATTCTTGGCATAACAACAATATTTAGTTAATTTAACGCAAGACTGAAGACCTATAATACTTGTGAATTGTTAATCCAATATCGTTAATTCAACAACCATGCCCAAACATTTGTGTGTTTGTAAGTTAACACGTTAACCTACTACAAATATTATAAAAATAGCTGTAAATAAGCCATTTGTGAGTATTATGAACAGCACAAATTTGTAAAGTCAGTCTGCACAATTTCCCTAAATAAAATAAAATTTTCGCACTTTTGAAAAAAAATTGTATCTTCTGCCTTAGAAATATGCAATGTTTAATATAATGGTGGGAAATAGTCTGGCCTCCTTATTGTGATCCAGAAAAGTGAAATCAAATGTTTTAGACTAAGAAAATATAGTCATTTATTGTCTACTAAATATGATGCTGTAAAAGGACAAAGCATTGTCGGCACAGCAATAAAATAATGCATGAGCAGTGACATTTAATTTACAGCAGAACATTTCATGAATTCATGACTGTGCTACCATAAGCGGTAAATTCGAATTTCCAAATGCATGTAACTTGATTAGACTGGAATGTGTGCTAATCTCATAGAGTACATGTCGGTAACGAAGGGCCTTAGACTCAGTCTATATTTCATAAGTTGATTCAAAAAGTTAATAAGTTGACGTTTCTTGGAACTTCATATTTAGCTCTGTTTTTTCTATATTATGTCGTTACTAGCTGTGCTTCTTTTTGGGCAATAGGCCTCTTACTATTTTGTGACAAACTTTAAGAAGACAATCAGGTCAGTCTCGCTTGCTTTCATGATGTCCATATGAAATTTTATAAGAAACCGGTAAGTAGTTCTGGAGATTGTAGGTAACATAACCACCACTGCGCTTTATTAACTGCACGAATATCAAGGGGATAGGGACTAGGGACTAAGCCACACCTATGTTTGAATCATCTCCCTTTATATTTAGCGAAATAACTTAAATTGTGGATTCGCAGCTTGTAATCGAGTTTCATTTCTAATATGTTATGCAATTGTAGATAACGAAAGCTTTTAAATTCACTTAAAAAATAATTTTTCATTTTCTGGTTGCTTAGGTCAAATTAATATAAATTTTAAGGAATTTTGAACATTTTTGTATGTGATTTTGTATAGGTAAACAATCCAAAGTCACTTACTCTTATGGAATCTATTATATATTTATCGTTATGTATTCTTAATTTAAGTGATCATTTCCTGCACTCATTAGTTAAAATATTTTAAATGAGCATTTATAGGCAATAAATTAATTAAATTAAATATAATGGAAATGATATTTAAGAATGCATTAAGCATCATGTGACTTAATCTATGATAAATGATTCTACATCTAGATAGGAGGGGTAAAATTATGATTAAAGAAAATCCTTCGAGATTGTCCAGCTTAAGAATATATCAATTTTACTTTCTCAAATTATTTTTCCTTAGAACTTTGCTATGCATATATATTTATATGTATATATATATATATATATATATATATACATATAAATATATATGCATAGCNAAAAAAATATATATATATATATATATATATATATATAATTTTTTATTCATAGCGATGAATCATTTGCACAACTTTAACCAGATAACAGTAATTTTAAAATTATAATATTATTTGCTCAACTTTTAGATACTTCTGGTATTTGAAGTTTTGGTCCATAAAATTTCACTTAGGCTATTGTCCGATCCATCCCTGTAATGGAGTGAAAATTTTGCTCTTTCCACATTTAGATAAATTGGTTTAATCTACGATTGAATTTACGATTCACCTGACTAAACTGAAAATGCATTATTTGGGTTAGTGTTTCGGTTTGACACTGACTCTAAAAGTGATTTTAATGCGTTTTAAGAACAGCTATTGTATTACTTTGAACTCATTTCAAGAACTTAAAAATATATTTTAGATCTTAGAGCTTAATAGAGTTCAAAGATCACAGAAGCATCTTCCGTGAAGTATTTCTCAAGGGATCAGTTTTCATATTTGGAGCTTACTATACATAACTAAAGGAGCATCCTCATCATAGCTTAGTGCAAGGCGTTCTTATAAAAAAGCAATTAAAATCATTTTTATTCTATTCCAAGGTATTATTCATTATTGATAGCTATTCTCTACGTAATTATTAAGTAAATAAATAAATGATAAACTTCCACTTTTAATAATATAATTCCAAAAAAAATATCAAATTTCACAATATACTGCATTTTTAAACTTGCTTTATATGCTAGTAACACGCATTTCTTATGTGCGCAATCCACGATAAAAATTATTAAAACAAAAGAAAAGAAGGTTTCCCAAGTTATATAATCTGGGACCAAAATATTTTCTTAGCATACATCATATCAGGTTATAATCGATTACCTTTGAAGTTGAATTTTTTAGTCTTTCGATACGCAGCGCAATGTTTAATTAATAGATTTGTGCACTCATGCACTACTACAAAAACTCATAATTGAGGGACAGGTGCTGCTCAGAGGTGAGGTTTATCTAAATCAAATTAACAAAATTAGGCTTTCAAAACTAGAAAATACTTCACTTAAGCAATTTGAATTGTTCTTGATTTTTACAGTTTTTCTTATTTTTGATAAAATTCAACTCACTTTCTATTTAGAAATCAATCAAAACGTAAGTCAAAATAACCGCAGACGACAATTGAACATGTCCTTCAATATCCTTAATGACATCACATAAGCTCATTTTCTTATCATCGTTCGCTCTTATCTCAGAATTTAAAATCAATGTCTACCTGTCTGTAATTTATAAAAATATTACTTTAAAGCTAATAAAAGAGTTGTGAAGTTTTAGATTTTTGAAACTAAAGTTATTGTTAATCTTTGAAACTATGATATTTCAATCGATTTCACAAGTTATCCAGTTATTCTTAATTGTAATAATGGTAAATTTGTTAATGCTCCCAGAAAATATATACTTAGGGTGCATAAAATTACAATATATCTTAAATTCAAACTACCATTCTCATATATAAAAACTGGTTACATCTTCTATTATACAATAGGTTGTATTGGATATCTACATTGCATTCTTGACAGCCACATAAATGGAAAATTTCTATGAAACAATATATAAATTTATCACTACCAAATGTATTTTATAATTCTTAAAAAGTAACTACTGCAGGTTCTAGAGCAATACAACCCAGTTGTTTATGCTTTCAGATTTATGCAAGCAAAATATTATAAATTGTCTCAAGTAATTCTTCACTTGAATATTAAATTCAATAATTATATATATATGTTCTTAATGAATCAACTACACACGTTAACTGCTATAATTCAATGTAACCCCCATTACAGAGCAAAAACGACAATGCTACAACGTAATATCCTATTTTATCCCCTTAAGTGATGCCTTCTTTATGAATTAATCATCGTTACCTTACACAAATATACATGTAACAGTGCCCACTTCTGCGCACTTTCAAAATTTAAATTTGCCATATTAATTTAGGGTTGTGTTTTGGAGACATTGAACTAGGTTAGAGGTACACACCATTATAATGAACAAGGTGCAATATAGTCTACATTGTGAATGCATCTAGAAAACAGTGATATGGGCACTATGTAAAGAATATCTTGCAATTCAATCGTATATTGCACCTTATTCTCCATAAATCGTATATGTTTAAAAACGCATTAAAAATGGAATATGTCATTTACTGAAGCGTTTTTTTTTAAAAAAAATGCCGAATACTCATCTGAGGTACAATTAATCAACTTTAATTGCTAAGGACTGAGAATTTTGAATAATTATTACCAATGGTAGGGTATTAATAAAAAAACTGAAGTTCACAAAATTAAGTATTCAAAATAAGCATAGTACCGGATAATCTGGTGAATTATCGTTGGACTTAGTCCTATCGACTTCTGCTTAATTTGCATTATCAGCATCATCTGAACACTATAATTTTTATCTTTCTAAAAAATTTTCAGTTTGTGAAAGAGTAAAAAAACATAAAAACTCAATAATTTAATATTATGTACGTTATATTGCATGAATGCAGCTAAATTCATATCTTAATGGCATCCTTGAAGTGAAAGTACCATCATAACTGCGTGTATAGGCCATTTGAAACAAAACTTTAATGACGGCATAAACTATTTGAATTAACCAGGATGTTGGGGATCATGATTTATATTACAGACTTAATTAAAAAGTATATTCTCATTCTAAGAAGTGCGGGAATTCTATTATCCAGGATCTTCTGCATTATCATTTGTCCAAAACTATTTAATATACATGTATTTATTATTTGGAATCAATTAATACAACAAAAATTACATTTATTTAAATTTAAAAGAAAATTAAAGTATAATATGTTCGTCAATCAGTTTGATGACAATAAATTTGTGTAAATGTATATTATCGTTTTTGTAATTGCGCATTAGAGTTCCCACTGGGAAATGCCTGCGCTTTAGAAAAATTACCATAATAATAATAATAATAATAATAATAAAAATAATAATAATAATAATAATAATAATAATAGTAATTTCTACTAGCATAAACTGTTAATTATTTCAACATTAAAAAGGAATTTTAAAATTGGAATTGTCTATAAGATTTTGTTTAAAATGAAATATTTTCATTGACTTTACAACAACTTACATTTAAAACGTAGATTGAGTAGAGAGGCATAGAAAAGAGGCCAATTAACAAATCACTAATTGCTAACGAAAACAAGAAATAATTGGTCACGGTACGCAACCTTTTTTCAACATTGAAGGCTATCAACACCAATGTGTTACCAATTATAGTGATAATGGCCAACACAAAGAATACTAGAGCTGATAATCCAAACGCGATCCACTTGCTCCATCTGAATCCTTGATTGAGATCAAATGAAAATACTTCTGTTCTGTTTGACATTAGAAAAGTAATTCCAGCCTAAAATTTATGAGAATGAGGGAGTTGGCTACGCTTAGAATTATCTTTGAGAGTTGCAATATTATTTAATCGCTAGATGGCATTGCTTATGTTAATTTTGAAAATGCATTTTTTAATTTCTTATATTACGTTGACAATTAAGAATTTTCATTTTTATAAAATTAAGATGATAAAATTTTTCTGCATTTGCTATTTATCTATTGCTTGGTTTGACTTCATTGCAACATCAATTCCCTAATTTTGTAAACAAAACTCACTATTAACCAATTTTTAAATTACTAAAAAAATTCGCATTAAAATTGAACATTTTGGCATGACAACTTTACTTAAAATTGCCGCAGTTTTCTCTACTGGTTTGATGATTATTCAGGATATGGTAAATACGACATCACTAATAAAATGACAGCAAATGTAAGCATACATCTATAAATAAACTTAATATTATTTGCTTTTTCATATGTATTTATATTAATAAATAATATTTAATTCTAATATGAGTTTCTTAGGGATGATTTGCAAATCAAATATTATACGATATGGTGGATTCATGTATGGTCGAAAACTACAGATGGATTGCAATACTAGCTATATTAGGCAATACATTTGAAGAGAACAGCATGTAATCAATTGAATAATCACACTGAAAACCAATGGGATGTTTTTTTATTAATGATAGAAAATAATACGTTTATGTTGCCTTTCTAGATATATCAAAACTATTTAATTCAATGCAGCATAAATCACAAAATATTATTTTGGAAAGTGCAAAATATCTATACTAAAGAGAATCTAATGTAACTAATAGGCAAAATGTGTGAAAATACATTACTATGTTTCATATAAAATACTGAATAGAATTACCAAAATACGTGTATTCGGGAATCTATTCTTTAATTTGTATATAAATTATATCGGTGATTTTTAACATCAAATGATTATAATCAATTACTAAAGAAATTTTACAAATTTGCATAATTTTAAAACAATAATTTCAGTGCTAAGTAGTAAAACAAGCAATTGATAATTCAATTGAACGATCAGTGATGCCATTGTACAAGATTCTTTAATAATAATCATTGGCCATGCATTGTGATTGAACAATTAGATAAATATAATTAAGGAGATATCACGAATATGTAACATCGCACTACATGTATTTTAGCATTTCTCAACAATTGTAGCAGAATCAATTAACCAAAAATTCAGTTAGATATCTAAATGGTGAACTAATAAATGAAAATATCATAACTTAGTCAAAATCACAAAAATAATGCACAAAATTGCACATGTACTTCGCTAAAACTTAGCATTTCCAAAAAAGTTTGCCATGCACGTTTCCAAATTTAAATATAATATAATAATTTATAAATTAAATGAGAATATTTTTTCATAAATTAGTCTTTTTTATTTAGAAGGCTTCTTTGGATGCCAAGTTCGAAGACGAATATTCACACTTGCTTGCACCTGTTGGTAAAACTTTGCAGGACAAAACTCAAGTTAATAGTCCTTAAGAATTTCAAAAACATAAAATCACATAGAAATATATAATAAATCAAATTAATTATACTGTCTTACGTAAAACTCAACGTCATGTTACATTAAAGCAGCTGAATCTTTTTACATTTTTACGAAATCCAAATTCAAATAAGTAAGAAAACTAGATTTTTTAGCCCTGTTAACATTGTTTCTGCAACAACAATACGGATTATTACTTTTTGGTTATATTTTCTTTTGCGAAGCTATCACTCTTCCAAAAATAAACTTTCTTTTGTAAAATGTGCGTCACAAAATTTCCCGATGATGCTAATTAGTAGAGAAATGTGAATATAAGTTTACTTTTTTCATGCAGTAATATTAATTTCATCGAATTAATACTTTAACTGTAAATAACATCATAGCACTACAACTTACAAATAATGCAATATTATTACACTATTTAAGAAAATTTTTGCATTGTTCGTATTTTTTTAAATAGCTTCGCCAAAATTTGTAAGTTGTATAGTATATGTTATCATAAGTATACGAAACTAGGGATCTCGTGAAATTCCTATTTTAAATATAGGTATATATATATATATATATATATATATATATATGTAATTTATCTTAGCGTTTGTAAATTACAAAAAGCATAGAAACACTTATTAAGGTTTAAAGTAAATTTTGTTTTCTATATTTCCACTTAGTTACAAATTGATATTACTTAGTTACAGAATTTATTCTTTGACTATCTAAATCAGTTTTTTCCTTGGTGATAACTCTATTTTAATTTTTTTCTTAAATTTTTTAAACTTAGTTTCTTCTTTAATTTCACGCGATGATTTTTTCCATAGATCTATACAGTAATTGATAAAACATTTTCATGAATATTTTGTAAAATTAAGTTTTCTATAGCACTTGGTTCTATTACATAGCTTTGATAAAAGCTCTTTTTATCTAATTTTGGAAAAAAATGTTGTAATGACTTTAGTTTTGTAAATAGTCTAATGAAAAACGGTTGATAATTCTTCTAATCTTTCTCTGATTGCTATTTTTACAGATGATAGCTTAACTCCAATTCAATATTCTTTCAAGCTTATTCTTTGATCTTTTAGCAGGTTTGACAACAAACATGAAGAATATAAATACTGAGGAAGAATATATGATTGTAAGATCAAAATTTTCCACTTAATTATATATATATATATATAATGAAAAATTAAACCTAATTTTTTTATAATTAGACTGCACCGTGTCGATAAAAATGCTTTGTCCATATTTTAAGAGACTTTTCTCCAAAACTATTAGAAAATTTTGAAATCCTGGAATATAGTCATATCCTTGTGCAAATGCAGTGGCGCGTTTGGGGGCATGGGGCGACCGCCCCCCCCCCCTTCTTTTGGGGCAAATGCGAACACTTAAGAAAAATGTTATATTTTCCTCAAAATTGAAAATAGTTCACGTTAATTCAAGATTTTATCAATAGATTTGCTGCTAAAAACAGACGATTGCATTTTTTGTACAGTTATTTTTGTTTAAAAAACTTTTTTTTCAATTTTTTTTTTTGTAAAATGTAAAAATAAGTGTTAGCTCCCCTCGCTCTAAAAATCCTAACACACCACTGTGCAAATGTACTCCATTGTTATGGTGAACATTTGTGATAAAAATTATTCATTTAGCTAAAATAAGATAAGATAAGATAAACTATTCTTATTCCGTTAAATTTTAACAATTAAATCAATAATCATTTATCTGAATAGCTTCATTAAATTCACAAAACACATATAAAATTCACATAAATTACAAAAGAAATCTTCCAGACTATGGATAAATTACTATAGCAATATTTTAATAACTAGTTATAGTATAATCATTGTTATAAAATTTGTATCCTAGCCATGATTTACCTGATATATATTTTTGTTTAAAGAAGATTTTTAAATGCTTTTTAAAATATTTTAATTTTTTCAATGTTTTTAATTTCCTTAGGTAACGAATTCCAGGTTCGAATGGCGACATTAATGTCTACAGTAGGAACTTTAATATTATTTAGATTTTATGTCACTGCAGAACCATCGTAATTGCTTTTATTCAGTTGCAAAATACAAAATTCTGTTATAGCTTCATTAATATCCAACATACAAAAATATTTTGACACTGTTACAATTCAATTCTATAGATTCCGCTGTTAGGTGCATTGATTAATTATCGCTGAAAATGCAGGTGTCATCAGCATATTGTATTAAATTGCAATTAGCTATAGAATGCATGTAATTTACATAAATACTAAAAAGAAGAGAACCTAGAATCCTACTTTGAGGCACCACTATTGTAAACCGTTAACCATTTCAAAAAAATATCATTTAATTTAACTCTTTGGAATCTTTGATTGAGGAAATTAGTTATCAATTGCTTACTGCTACTAGAAAACCCTACGTAAAATAGTTTTTCAATTAGTATGTTATGATTAATTGAATCAAAGACTTTTGGAAGATCTAAGCAAGCTATAGCTACAAATTTATTAAAATCGAGTGATGCTCTCCAAGCTTCAGTAGCATTTAATAGTGCATCAGTTTTTGAGAAATTTCTGCGAAATCCAAATTAGGTTTCTAATAATAAATTATACTTATTTAAATGTTCAGTTATTTGATTTTGTAATAATCTTTCGAATATTTTGCTTCAGTACCTAACTGGTTTAAATCATACTTATCAACCGGAGACAAAATGTTCGAATTAGAAATGAATGCTCTAGTATAGAGCTAGTTCATGCGGGGTAGCTCAGGGCTTAGTACTTGGCTCTATATTATTTATAGTCTACAATTCTTTTATTAGTTTTTTCTTTCTGAGAATGAAATATCCCACCACATGTTTGCAGATGACACCCAGATATATATTTTGTTTGCACAGGAGGATCTGAACTTAGCACTACAATCAATCAAGAACATTGCATCACTATTATCACTTAAAATGAACTCTGCATTTCAGTTACCCAATGAGGATAAAGCAAAATTCTTGTGTTTTAGATTTAAGGAACATGATAGTTTTGATTCAAAGAAATTTTTGACCCCCATTAAAAACCTTGGGTGTATTTTTAATAAAGAAATTTCACTGAAATCACAAATAAACTCAATTATCATCTCGACAAATTATGTTCTTAGAAATATTAGGAAAATTCGCAAATATCTATGTATGTCAAATGTGAAGAATATTCTACAAGTATTCGTCTTATCTAGAATCGATTCTTTCAATAGGCTGCTTTATAGAATCCCAGAGTATCAGTCACAAGCTGCAAATTATTCAAAATCGGTGTGCTGGCTTAAAATTAAATTTAGGTTACCGTGAAGCTATTACAGGGACATTAGTTAACCTACACTGGTTGAAAGTTAAATTTAGATTAGATATAAAATATTTGAGAGAGAGAGAAAGAGAGAGATATTTATTTCACCTTAATTGCAACCAAAAGGTTGGAAAATATAAGGTAATAACTATAAACTACCATTTACAAACATATATTTATATGTATGTCTATATATGCTTATATATCTATCATTTCCCATACGTAACCAAATTCATTGCTGCTATTTGACTATAGACAAAACTTTTCTCCATTCTGGAACTTCGATGAGGGAAGGAGTAATCACGAATGTTACGTAAATTATAATCTAAATTCCGTATGTTTGGCACAAAATGACTCAGTGGTTGATTTTCTTTGTTTTGGATTTTTTGCCAAAGTCGAATAGTTTGGAAGTGCTTACATGGCATGGTACCATCCTACCTCAGTGAACTTTTAGAAATATCAGATTCATATCAGAGCATTTTCAGACAATTTACTAGATATACATAGAACAAAAGAAATTATTGACAGACCATGCATTCTCCATCTGCGGTCCACTCCTCTTCAATATGTTGCCTAAAGAAATTAGAACCATCACTAACATTGAAGTCTTCAAGAAGAAACTAACGCATTATTTATTTGAATAGCAATTTAATTCGATTATTTTTTAACATTATTTTTAAGTTTATGACACCGCACCGCCTTGCTAATCAACCAACGCTAATTAATCAAACTCAGAGGTCGCCGCCACCATCTTTCATGTCCACCACACGCTACCTAATTCCACAGCTAAGAAACTTTTACTTTAACTATGTCGTATAAATTATTTTATTTTTGATTGCAAACGCCCAGGCTAAGGAAAAATTACTATAATCCTAAACTCCAATTAATTTTCACTGCTAAATTTATCTATTTGCCTTTATTTATCTCATTGCTACCCTTAACACATATGAAACTAATTTACTTTTGCCATCGCCTTTCTATCTTCATATTTATAATTCATCCATTCATAGTAAAAGTCGATTCTTTATCTCAATCAATCACATTTTTTCATTCATTATCAGTTTTAAAAAGAAATTAATAACAGCGATTATATACTTTTTCTTACTAACTGTATACGGTATTGAAAATAATCCAGGCCCGATTTTAGCTTATGAATCTTTTTTTCAAAAGTTGAATCTTAGGAAAAAAACTCTGTTAACTATGTACATTTGAACTTCCAGAATCTTAGCAGCAAAAATGTTTAATTTAAACAATATATTTTAAGTTTTAAAAATGATCTCATACTTGCAATTTCGGAAACTTGGTTAAAAAGTCACGATCCTGATAACATATGGTCTTTTAAGAACGAATCATATACGGTATTCAGGAGAGACAGATTCTTCAACAATCCACTAGGTACAACAAAAGATGGGGGTCTCTATTTCTAATACCGAAATCGTTTAATCCTAAGCAAGGCAACGATATCAAGAGTAATCTAGCGACAAATTTCGAAAGTCTATGGGTAGAAATTAATTATCCAATCAAAAATTCGAATTTTAAAAAGCAGTTTTTAAATGTAGCTTACTGTCTTAATAAGAAATTTACTAATCAGTTCATTGAGCAATTAGAAGATGAATGATCTTTAGCTTGTTCTGAAAATAAAGATTTAGTGCTACTTGGAGACTGGAACCTAAACTACTTTAACACTAATGAACAGTCCAAGATTGACCTACCCTTAAATACTTTCAATTTAAAATTGACTAATGAAACATTGCCGACTAGAATTACTTCATCGACCACCACACTAATTGATTACATTGTGCTTTCTGAATCAAATATGCATATTACAATTTTTATTCGTCCGAATGTCCTTTTTCCGATCACTGCTTTACATCTGTTGAGTTTTCTGAACGTAATTCTTCTACTAAGAATTTTACTAAGTGGATATAAACCCGTGAAAAGACTACCGATAACATAAATAATTTTAAGTCGGCACTCTCTGCAACAAATTTTTTAGGAATTTTTCAATTTTATTTCAACAAATTTTTTAGGAATTTTTCAATTTTATTTCAACAAATTTTTTAGGAATTTTTCAATTTTATTTCAACAAATTTTGCCCAGAAAAGAAAATCATGATTAATTCAATTCCGAAAAGCAACGCAATCAAATCTCCACAAAATAAGGCTTGGTTAACAGAAATTTGTAAAGAATTTATTCGTAAAAAGAATATCGCATTTAGAAATTTTAAAAGTTCTCAAACTCATAGTAATTTTCTACATATAAAAAGGTTAGAAATGTCTCCAACATTGAAAACCGCAGAGCGCATAACGAATACATCAGAAATGAATACGCTTGTCTGCCAAATCAAAAATCAAAATGGAAGCTAATTCATGAGATCACTAATAGTAAGAAATCTAAATCAAACTCTATTGATGCTATTGAAAATTCATGCGGAAAAATAATTACTGATGATTATGAAATCTCCAACGAATTAAACAAGACTTTTATTACTCTAGGAAAATTCAGTGGCCCATTCGTTAAGTATGAAAGTAAACCGCCAAATTTCTTTAACCCTGAATTTTCTTTTCGTTTTACAAGTATTGAAACCTTAAAAGCAATTCTCAAATTTAATGTTAACAAAACAAGTGGGCCTTCTATAATCCTTTCTTGGGCACTTAAAATCACTGCAGGTATTATAGCCAGTTCTTATAAATTATATATTTAATGAATGCATTAAAAGTAATTACTTTTCGGATTATCTAAAACTTGCTCACATTACTCCTATCTTTAAGAAAAACGATTCGTGTCATACCAAAAATTATCGACCAATTGCAATTATTTCACCAATAAGCAAAGTATTTGAGAGATTATTACATAACCAAATAACGGAGCATTTCAATAGGTACAACCTACTATCAAACACTCATAGATTCCAGAGATGTATTTTCGGATTGGCTACCTGTCAACAATGGTGTCCCTCAGGGGACAATTTTAGGTACGCTTCTTTTCAGTATATGTGTAAACGATATGCATACGATAACTGATTGCAATTTAATTCAATATGCCGATGATACCTGTATATTCAACAATAATAAATCTATGCATTTAGCAATTGAATCTGTAGCAAATAATTGCAACAAATTGACAACGTACTTTAACATGCATAAGTTACTTATAAATGAAAGTAAAACAGAATTTTATATTTTGCAGTCCTCTACGACAAATCAGGATGTTTCAGTATTAACTCTTAATCTTAATAATATTAAGGTTCCATGTAGACAATTTCAAATATTTAGGAGTAATTTTTGATTCTGAAAGCTAAATTTTGAATCACACATTAATGCAATAGTCCGAAAATTGGCAATAGGTTTAAGAAGTATGTCAATGATAGTAAAACAACTACCTGCCTGTGCAATAATTCAATTTTTCCATTCATTTATAATGAGTCACCTAAGTTATGCAAATATATTATTTACTGATCTAAAAAAATTTTTATATAGAAAACTTGATAATCAATTAAAATGGGCCCTAAACGTTTCAAAGATAAATTCTTTCAGAACTAGGCAGTATATTTCTAGGTCTATCCTTTTCCCAAGACAGCTAATCATATTTAACACACTGTTAACATTTTTCAAGCTCATCAAGAAATTACCATCTTATAATATTATTTCAATGCCTGGATTTATTCATAAGCATAATTCCAGATCAAAGCACTATACCTGCATTAAGTATAGCAAAAAGGTTCTGCAAAAATCATTCATTAAGACCGCTATTCGAACTTGGAACTCATTACCTAAAGAGATAAGGAACATTGAAAAATTGCAAGCTTTTAAGAAGCACATTAAATTTTTAATTAAGCAAAAGTATATCTTGGGTAAAGCATGGTTAGGATACAAGTTCTACAGTAATGATTATACAACATCTTGTTCTTGAAATCCTGATAGTAATTTATCCCTAGCCTAGTAGATTTATTCTATATAGAGCCTTATCCTATTGAATGTGTTTGTATGTATGTGTTTGTATATTTGACGACGCTATTCAGATAAATTACCAGTTTATAATTGTTAATATTTATCTGAATAAAGAATATCTTATCTTATCTTATCATTATTGTTTATACGCTTTGTTCTTTTCGCGAATCAATGCTTTGGAATTTTCAGTTATCCAAGGTTTATTTGAAAAAATATTGTTTGCTTTGGAGTTTGTACTGGATTTGACCATTATTCTTTTTGCAGGGCAACATTTATTAAAATAAAATTCAAAAATTTCTAAGAAGTTTTCCAGTCTATACAGGAAACCAATTTTCTGATGAGAGGGATGATTTAAAATTATTAATTTTTTAATACATTTTTCACGAGTTTTAATCCATTTCATGTTATTTTTTGGGGCTAAATGAGTTTTTTGAAATTTGATAAATGTGAAACATTGGTCAGAGAATGGGCATTGAGAAGTACATGTAGTTTACTCATAATATAGATTGTTGTTCTCAGCTATTATCAGAAGAAGAAGAAGAAGAAGAAGAAGAAGAAAAATCTATATTCAGAAATTGTTTTAACAATAAATAGAAATACTGATAACAAATTCTGAAAGCGTCAAGAAAGTAATACAAAACTAAACAAAAAAAAAGAAAACAACGAATATTTACAAATAAAAAGTGGTTAACTTGGGCTATGGCGATTGCTAGTTTCTATTAATAGAGTAATCAGGATTATAAAATTTATAACCTCGCCATTTCAGTTTTTTTATATTATAAGTGCAAAAATATTTTTAATATTCATTTTAAAGTTTTTTAATTTACTTATTTGTTTAAT